>APFE030988007.1:6831-44064 GCA_000404065.3 Pinus taeda
TCTTCAAAATCTGCAAACCTTCAAACAGTATAAAGTCGATATTACAACACCAATCCTTTCAACTACGTACAAAGATTCTTCTATTACAGAGTTTATCATAAGAATGGATTCAGGACTCAACATCTTCCTACCAATTCGACCAGAATTACAATGCAAATCAAATTCTTCATAAATAAACCCAAATGAAATCAATTACAAAAATCCTTTACACGACCAGATTTTCAAATCAATGGTCCTCTACAAAAGCCCGTAGGCTTGCTGTCCAATCCACACTCTCTCTAATTATATAAGGAAAACATAATTGATACAAATACATGGTTTCATGAATCAATTCTGATTCTGAACCAGAAATTTCTCAACCTCTCCTAAAAAAATCTGTTCAATTCCTCAACAAACCCTTCAATCTCTCAACATCCCTAAAAGATAGATTCTCATCCCTAAAACTTAGAACCTAATTCCAACTTAGGCTCCCTCACTAATTCTAATTCTATTTTCTCTCATATTCCTTAAAAGAATATTTACAAAATCCTCACTTTATCCTATTTTATTAAAAATAACAAATTAATTAATAAAATATTAAGAATTGTCACACCCCCTTTAATCACATATTTACAATGAAAAAAATGGTCTTGATGCTCCTGCATCAGACTCCCAACGTTAAACTAAACATGATCGCCGAATCATGTGCTCGGATCTGTGTATGCCTG
The DNA here is from genome assembly GCA_000404065.3 of Pinus taeda. NCBI lineage: Eukaryota > Viridiplantae > Streptophyta > Pinopsida > Pinales > Pinaceae > Pinus > Pinus taeda. Next base: position 7,539 of record APFE030988007.1, read on the forward strand.
GATCCCATATCTTGTGTTGTAACTTTCCACTTGCTGCACTTTCACAATCTGTCTCTATTTTCGTTTTGCTGCTGCTTCTTCTGCTTCTCTTCCTTGCTACTGCTGGTTTCTTCCGGAATTCCTTTGTCATCAGTCTTCTGATACTTTCGATCTCTCGATCCAATAAATCTCCCGCCTGTTGATTTGCTTGTTGAGCTAAGACGGCTTGCTCAGTTTGTACTGTTACTCGCTCACTTCTTGCTTCTATGCTTGTTTCTGTTTTGAATTTCTCGTTTCTTACTGCCACCCAATCATCCATACCCTCTTGTTTTCCAAAACAGAAAACTTCTTCTTCCTTCATTTGACTGTTCAACTGAGTCAAATGTTCTGCAATAATACCTGCATTCACAAAACACTTGTTAGAATAAAAATCAGAAGGCATCAGTGCCTTATCCTCCTTTGCTAGCACTTCAGTATGCTGTTCTGAAGTCTCCTCCACTATCATCACATCAGTATGCTGATTCTCTTTGCCCAAAGAATCCTCTGAAGAATTCTCAAGACTGTCAACCAGTGTTTCTCTCACATCATCTGCTTCCATGGTATCTTTCTGCACTCGTTCACTGTATTGAACTCTTTCCTCTATCATCTCCCTGTCATACTCAGAATTTTCCAACAAATATTCTAGCAATGCAATTTCTTTGTAACATTGCTGAAGCATAACATCTCCATCACTTATAGTTCATGCATTCATGCACAACTTGTCAGTTTGAAAACTACAAGTCTCAACAGCTTTAATCGTTGGTTCATATACTAGCTCTTCTAGCTGATCATCTTCTTCATTCACATGAACTTCCTCTTCAACAAAACCTGTAATCACATCACAACTGTCAGCTATAAAAACACAAGAGTTCACATTATCCAGCTGATCTGGATCTGCCCAATAGTTCAAGAAATCGTCAATGATCTCCTCCTCTGTTTCATCAATGGAAACCTCCTCTTCCAACTCAGCTACTTTGAGTTCTTCACGTCTCAATTGTACATCCATTATCTGCTCGAGCTTTCTCAGCTCTTCTGTTAACTGCATGTTTATCTGTTGATCTCTTTTCTGTTGTAGCCTCTACCACTTCACTTTCTTTCCCTTCAGTGGAAAGATCCATCCTCTATTCTGGTTTTCCTGCTCTTGCAACCATTCCTCTAGTACCTACAATTGCACTTTCATTACTGCAATCTCTCTTTCTCTGTCTTCTACAGTCATCTCATCACTGTGGCATTCCTCTAAACCTCTTCTTTGATCCTCCATGATCATCTTCTCACTTGCCATGAGTTGCACTAGCCTCTGCAACAAGTTCTCCTGTCTTGCCGCCACTTACCTCACCAAGCTCTCCTCACTCAGTCTTTTGGTAAGTACTTGGTTCGCTGCCTCTGGAACCTTTCGAGCACTCTCTCTGCTCTCTTCAGGCTATCCCTTCAACTCACCTTCTTCTTCAGGACACTACAATTTTCCTCCTTATTCAGCCTTTAGCTGAATGCCAGGTTCAATGCCATCTTCTCTGCAGCCATAAACTCTCATCACAAATTTCAAATCAGAAAAAATCATTTCACCTTCTAAGATCTTGCATGATCTTTTCCTCTCTGCAATCCTGTTCACTTGCAATTATGTATGCTGCATATCAGATTTAAAACTCTGATCTTCCTTTCATCATTCATCATACAGTCAAAAATAAATTTCAGTTCTCATTCAGAAAATAAATATTTCAACAGAGCCAGGCTCTGATACCAAAAATTGATGCAGACCCAGGCCATGCCCAGGCCACACCCACCAGGTCTGACAACCAAACATATAAAAGCTTGGTTCATGGTGATTTATAATCTCATGATTTATAACAGCTCCCTAAAAGGAGACATATTGAAATTCGACTTGCGCACCCTTTAATAATGGACATGCTCATGTATTACACTGCCTTATATGTATCCACAGCAAACTATATATCTACTCACGGTATGATTACCAAAGAAAAGGCTCGTATGGAGATATTACCATCCTTACCATATGTAAGACTCGTTATCTATACAACTGTTCTCTTATTTTTCTACGATTTAGATCTCTGCACCCTCCATACAATTCCACTGACGCATACACAACTCGGCGATCAATTCAATAGAGGTCTTCTTCAGCGGACCGATCTAATTAGATGCAGCATATACCTCCAATTGCGCCATTAATTCAATCAACTGCTCTCCACTTCCAATATGCTGGCCTGTCGATATATTTTATCACAATTCATATATAATCACTTCAAATTTGGAACTCGCACCCGTTACAATACACGCCTTCACTTCTTTGACCAGATGCAAGGCGACCTTCCTCGTCTTCATTTGGAGATGGCGATGGTTATGGACCGCATTACCATGCCAAAGGCGCACCTTTCTCTTGGACTTTCCGCTGCACACATTCCCCTTTTACGCTGACAGATGGATACATATAGATATACGCTGATCACAACACAACCGAAACTACAGATGTCACCACCACGTGTGTAGGAAAAAAAAACTCGACGTCCACCATCTGTTATTCGATGCGCGCACACCATAATTGCATTCAAAGAGTAAAACAAAGTCTCGCCCTTTCCTCCGCTCCAAAGTTTCGATCCGATCCAAATTGGAATCGGAGATTGCGAGAACTGAATGTTAGTTGAATCATCACCGGTCTACAACGCCGATTCGGACTTTCGGTCTTGATACAATTCTGAATTAAATTGAGAATTAATTTAACTCCGCTCCATAAACATAGCTTTGACTATGGCGTTCCTCCATTCTGACATCGCCCCACTAATCATACATATGGCAGCCATAACGAAGCTTCACCCATTATTAACGCCATTCCACCGGTTAATAAACAACAGTTGTATGCGCCTTCGACTAGGAACGATCAACAAGGACGATAAGGTCTCAAATAGATGCGATAACCTTCAAGTATAATTTCGCATATAACCAGAGATGGAAAAAGATTTAACACAGGTGGATATCATTAGGAAAGAACATCGATTCTTATTCAAACAGAAGCGGGTGCGTGAATATTTCAATGAACAGAGAACTATGCCGTATATATTATCATCCCAAGGTTGATGCGTATGGAAAAAGATTTTTCCTTCGCTAAGCCATCAAATGGTGATCGCAAGAATACTATGTTACCGAACCATATGCGCAATTAAAAATCAAGACCGCTTTAATTTTGTAATTCCATTACAGTCAATTCATAAAGTCACTAAAACTCTAGGTATGCAATCGGAATTCAAGCCTTCTACTATTAACATACAGGATTGTAGTGCATAGAAAAACAATATCCATTAACCCTTAGTGCAAATTTCACATTATACAAGATCGATTTCTCACAGCAGTTGCGCATTCAATATTATATGACACTGATTTTCATATTTACAATAAACAACCATTCACACACAGTTTTTTATTCATGGCCAGATATACAATCTATGGCCCTCTCACTCTTCTCTCCTTCATGCCCCCTTTCTCTAAAACTTCTTCCTGTTTATACAATTTAAAAATATCATTAAATTAAATGCTCAATCCCCTTAGTATCTCAACAAATCCCTAAATCTCTCAACATCCCTAAAAGATAGATTCTCATCCCTAAGACTTAGAAACTAATTCCAACTTAGGCTTCCTCATTAATTCTAATTCTATTTTCTCTCATATTCCTTAAAAGAATATTTACAAAATCCTCACTTTCTCCTATTTTATTAAAATAACAAATTAATTAATAAAATATTAAGAATTGTCACACCCCCTTTAATCACATATTTACAATGAAAAAAATGGTCTTGATGCTCATGCATCAAATGGTCTTCTTTACACTAAAATCTGGAGTTGTCTACTTATACAATCGCCCCCTAATCGTTCTCTCAAGGATCCAATTTCTCCTCTTACTCACGATCAATGGCAACTTACAAGGTCAGGGTTGTATTACAGCGGCAACACCAATCAGGGTCCCACTTATGGCAATCATGGGAAATAAAACAACACTCTGTCAGATAATGCTAGAGTATCCCTGCCATTTCTCCTACCCACACATCTGCACACGCAAAATAAATTTCTCACACAACGCTCACAACTTTCACACCGACAAATACACAACAATTTCATCTTGATGCTTATCAATGGCTTGAGAGGTCACCACCGCTAGACAATAGCAGGAAACTCCAACAAAATAATGAAATTAATTAACATTGAACATAGAGAAAAACATACACCAAGCAAAATCATTATTCAAAAAATTAACATAGGGGATTTCTTAAGCTCTACACATTGGCCACATGCAAAGGTGGTCTGATATAGGTCTTTCCCACATGCAAAATGATCCCAGGTCACACAAACAAGCAAAACGCTCCTCTAGTTATACAACAATCTTCATATAGCAAACTTGGTCATGCCACAGATAGTCCACATGACTCTATCACTCGGTCACACTCAACATGGCAAGGCGCCTTACAGATAACTCCACACGAGACAGAGTTCTTGATCATAGTAGTCATTCCAGATCTTGTTGCATCCAGCAAAATAGACTCCAAATTCAGGCTTCTGTGATCCATATTACATTAAGAAGAGTCTTTTAGGTAGAAATCACATAGGTTCGACATGCATTGGCAAAAGTTTCTTCTATGTGATTTCTATCGACAATAATCTTCTTAAACTAGACTCCGTCAAACAACAACGACACATACCATCACACTGATATCCTCATCTCTTAGACCAACTTAAATAAATATGGACCACTGATTATTGAATTCTAAAGAAACTTTTTTTATTAAAACAACCAATATCCAAGCCCTTTAATCACCTCTTCTATAATCCTAGAGAAACTAAACACCCTCTCATCCTCTCTAGCACCATTAATTTTGTAAACATATTTGCACAATTTTCTTGAAGTTGGACATTTATGAGATTTATTTTTGAAGAATTAAGGTCTATATCCTTTCTTTCCTCGCTCGAACTTGGCCCTCTTCTTGTCATCATAAGCTTTTTGGAAGGTTGGCTTATTCCTAGTCTGCTCATAAAAGTACCATGCCTTCCACAAAGATTCATTAGAAGTATTAGGCTCATTCAATTTAATTTTTTTACCACATAATGATTGCAACCCACTTACAAATATTTGTATTTTTGTGTTTTTCATCTTAATAAAACCAACATCCCTCACTAATTAAGTGATTTTTCTTCCATATTCCTTGATCATCACACTTCCCCACCTTAAACTCAAAGAACTCTTCAAAATTTGCTTCATAATAATGTTTTTAAAAATATTCCTTTTTAACTTCCATGAGATTTAGTCTTCTTCCACCACATAATTTCTTTTCCCTTCAAGTGGTAAATTGCAACTTAAACTTCTAATTTGGATGAGAAATTGTACAATTACAACTACTTTCTTATCTCCAACAACCAAGATTCAACTTCCTCTCTTTCCTTATGCTCACCTACAAATGTAGAAAGCTTAATCTTCCTAAGTTTTCCTTACAAGTTATCCAAGTTAGGTTTCCTTCTTTGTTGTTCAATTGGTGATATACTTGTACTAGTCCTACATTTTGTGGTAACATAAGATCTCTTAGCTGAATGTCTTGGTGGGTGATGTTGATGCCTACCAACGCTCCTAAAATTCCTTAAGCTTCCAGCATCCTCTCTCTCAAAATTTGAATAAAGTTCCTCTGCCTTCCATGAATAAATTTTCTTATTCATTCTCCTTTATAAATTGTTTAAGCTCTATAGAATATAATGATTAGTTTGTTATCATTCCTTCATCAACCTTTTATTATTACGCTTCTGTATTAACAACTTTATTTTCCAAATCTTCATGGTATCTACTAAGTTTCTAATCTCTAGCCTACCTCTTCCATGAACATTTCACTCACTGTCAACATTATCCATGCTAGCATTCATACCTCTAACTTCTTCTTCATGACTATAGGTCACCTGGGTATTTGTTCTACTTCCAACCCTCACCTTAATTCTACTCTTGTAGGGCACCAATAGAATTATTTTGATTTTCTAAGAAATTTTTATTCTAAATAAATAAAAAAATTGGTTGAAAGATGCAGTCTCCTCCTTGATAGCTTTCTATTAAATTCTTTCTTTCCCAAATATAAGTTTTGGGTTGGGAATTTGTTGGTAATGTTAGCATTTATGTCAAATGGATATGAAATTTTGATGTCAATTAAAGAATCAATGTGGATTTTAGTGATAAAGATTTAGGGTTGACCCAATGAAGATTCAAGATGATTAAAGTTGTGTGTAAGGTTGTGATGTGTAAGGTTGATCAGATTAAGGATGATCCAATATTACAATGTGTTTCATGAACAATGACTGAGGTATTGTTTGTTTTAGAATCAAAGTAAATCCATGGAACATGAGAACTTGAGAACAAGATTTGGATAACTTAAAATTTCCATTGAACATGAATGCTATCAATTTACATTTCTAAGAAAGTGAATTCACTTGGCTTATATCCAAACCTTGAAATTACTGAGTTGTAATCATATTTCTTTCTAATTCACATGACCTTTTTCTAGTGTTGAAGGTACTATAGGGGTGTTTGAAGTCATTAAAATTGAAGTTATTATAGATATGTGTTATCTAGGTAAATCCTCTCTGCAGACAAAGACGATCCCTCTAGCCCAATGAGTGGGCCTAGAAACAAAAGAGACAATCTACAAGGCACATTCCTAGATTACAATTGAAATAAGAGAAGAGGAAGGAGACCTACCTCGTTTTGATTGTATAATGCACTTATTTGTTGAAGATATTGATCGCTTTCTCTTCTGGTTTAGTCATTTCTTCTGACAATGTTTGAATACCTACATAAGAGGCCAAAGACACAACAAAGCATAAAAGTGCAACAAGCATAATAAAATGTAATCCACTTAACAGATCAAGGAGCATTAAGATAAATGAAGCATTGACACAAGCATTTATGGAAAGTGAACCAACAGTTGTATATATTAATAAACAAAAGAAGAAGCATACAACCTTGACCTTGATGTTAGTAGTCCTCCTTGAGTGAATGTCCAAATCCAAGCTCAATCTCTCTAAGCTCTCCTTCTCCAAGCCAAAGTGGATAACATGTAGGCACTATCTTAGCATAAGGGTGCAAATAATCAGAGACCAACCATTTGGGAATGGAGGGAAATGAATATATAGGTAGGGAGAGGGAGTTAGTATCTCACCAAAGATAGGGGAAGGTCCTCATCTCAAGGAGGAAGCTCATAGGGATTAGATCCAAGGAAAATATTGGGAGAATTCTACCAAATCCACAAAAAACATCATCCAACTCACTATTCTGGAAGCCTTTAGATCACGAAGCTTCCCCTCCTCTTTAGGAAAACTTTCCTTTTAGGGATCAATGTGAGTATCCAGGCCAAATCTGCATTGGCAGTGCGAGGCTCATATGGTGCAATCTGCCATCAACACATGTGGGTAGTGTCATAGTTGCGCTGATCCAAAAATTAGGGTTTTGAGCTAATTTTTCTTAAGAAAATCTCAAGGAAACTTTTCATTACTTCTTCAGGGAGGATCTAGAATACATATCAAGATGGGCACACTACATAATTGTCAAGTTTTGGCACTCTGAGGTATGACATAGGGAAGTGCAAGAAGTGCGACAAAATATTATGTAAAAATATGGAAAATAATTTTTATTTTTTCCCTAATTCAGGGGATAGATGTAGATTAGATTCTAGCTATCAGTGTCCACAAACCATATTGAAAATTTATTATCAATGTCCACAACCCATATTCATAGTAACCAAAATCCATGTCCTGCAACAAATATAAAGATATTTCCGAGCATTGTCTTATGCAATCATTGATGTTGGACTATGATTCTTCAATTCTGTTTATAGTACGAGGTGTATTTGTCTTGATTTTAACTTCAAACTTGGGAATGAAGAGGTAGAATACAAACAACCCTGGAATACAAAGAGGCAACCCTTCACTTCTAACTCCTAAATGAAATACAAACAATTAGAAAGATTTGTATATAAAATATGCATTTCTAAATGGTAACGATGCTAGAGAATTGAATTATGTGAGAAAAAAGTTCATGAATTGCCTGGTAAGAAGAGAAAGAGAAAGAGGATAATAAGTGAATCATAATTGAGGGAGAGAAGGAGAGAAGATAAGAAACTAAAAAGAGGACAAAAAAAACTCAGAACATAGGCAAAGACTAGGTAACCAACAAAGTGAATTTGTCATTTTCTTAGGGGATTGTTGTCTCCTTTCAGGTGCTAGCCTGAAAAAGAGTAGGTTGGAGATTGTAGAAGAGGGAGTAGGAGATTCTGAGAAAGTTGTATCCTACAAAATAAATTTGAGGTAGAAAACTCCTTTAAGTATAGGCATACATATAATTTGATGTAAAAGAGGGAGTAGGAGTTTTCCTTCACATCACTACAACCCAAATTCATGGATTTCCCTCTATGATTTTCCACTTATATCAGTTGTATACATGTGTTGAATGCCTTGCTTATGTGTATGCTTTTGAATTCATTGTTAAATGTTGAACACATAAAGAACTCCACTTACCGAAAAAGATAAGATTCAAAGTTGTTAAAATAAATTGAATTTGGCCACTTTAAAGACATAATTATTGATTCGCCCCCTGTCACTATTATTACCAAGCATTGATCAATTTGTATCAGAAAAAGGTTCCATTTTTATCAACCTAATAGCTGGAAGGAAGGTATAGATAATAAGAATAGCTAGTTAGGAAGGGTGTTCAATAAATAAAGATCCTTTGTTTAATGGTACCAATTATATCTTTAAGAAAATAAGAATGAAGACATATATAATGTCCCTTGGTGCAAATGTCTAAGTTGCAGTGGAGAATGGCTATGAAGAGCCACATATAATAGGTAACAAATAAGACAAGCTTGATTTTGCATTCAATGCAAAAGCCATGAATGCCATCCTTAGTGAGCTATCTTAACTATAATTTATAAAGTTAATGCATTACGAGACTACTAAATAAATGTGGGATAAACTGAAAAACATTCATGAAGGAGATGGTAAAGTAAACTTGCCTAAATTACAAGTTTTTAGGATGCAATTTGAGTCCTTAATAATGAATGATGGTGAAGACATAGGTAAGTTTTTTCTTATAGTGGATGAAATTGTTAATGTTATGAAGGGCCAAGGTGAAAAAATTAAGTTGTCTGCAATAGTCCAAAAAGTGTTGATATCACTACCTACTAATTTTAATCCCAAGGTATCAAAACTGATGAAATTTCTAACAATGCATAACTAACAATGGATCAATTGCTTGGTTCCCTAACAACATATGAAATGAGGATTACAAAATGAAATCAACTATACGGGATGCATCATTCAAGGTAGACAAGAAATTTATAGAAGATTAGGAATGCTCATGCTCAGACTCAGACTCAGATGAAAAAAAGACAAAAATTTGTAAGAAGATTGAAGAGAGGGACATGCAACTACAAAGTAAAACTTCCTTTTAAGTGATTTAATTATGGAAGAGTGGGGCATTATGCCTCAAAATGTACATATAAGAAGGAAGATAAAAAGTTTAAAGAGAATAGAAAGAAAAAAATTAATAGAGTGAAGAAAGAGAAAATATTTTATGCACAAGGAGAATACAACTCGAAAGACACAAGTGAATCTTTTGTTGAAGAGGGAATTAGTGAATTTATGCTTATGGCCCTAGAAACCCAGTCTGAAGAGTATAATGGTTGTGAATAAGAAGAAGAATGAGAAGTAGATCTTGATGGGGAGATAATTAGTGCCCTTGAAGAAATTAACAGATTCAAGTAGAAGAATAAGAAACAAAAATAAATTTTGTTAAAATATGTTAAAGAAGAGTCTATATGTCTAAAGAGCATATCTAGTTAAAATTTGAATTAGAAGAGTCCAAAAAGGTTAAAGACATTATGCTATAACAATTATAAGAAAAAAAGGAAAGAGCGTGAGAAGCTAGAAGAAGAAGTAGTTGTCATAAGAAAGAAGCAAGAGAAAGCACAAACTAAATTGAACATGAACCGTAAACATAGAAAGGGTTATGAAAAGTTGGAAATGATATTGAATGATCTCTAGCTATGAAATTTGGTTTGGGCTATGAAGCAGAAACTAATGAGAATAAGATAGAAGATAAAAATAACATCAACCTTGTTAAAGTTGTCATAGGAGACAATGACAAGCAACAACAACCAAAGAATAAGGATGCCAACAACGAACCTCAATAGTAGCAAGGCAAAAATGCACCTTAATAGCAGCAAAGCACTAATCCTATTCAACCACAATAAACAAGAAGATTGAACAAACAAGAAATGAGTTACCATAGACCTTATTTCTTCAAAAGACAAAATCATGAGATGCCAAGGAGATGTTATTAAGAAGTACCATCCAAGACTTGATTCATGAATGAATTGATGTCATCACCATAATTTTTAAAATGATTTTTTATGTCATCACCATAAATTTTTGATCTTCTATGTCATCATCATAAATTTTTAACTGATTTACGACAATCATGACCCAATTCATGAAATTGATGTCCTCTATTTCTTTGATCTACAAACTTTCAAAATCTCTTCTAGTATTTTGCAACTTAATAATATCGACTTTGACCATACCTTTATAGCTTGTTGGCAAAGTCTCCCATGCTATCTTTGTTGAAGACATGATCATAATTTTATGGAAGACTACTTGGTCCACTCCTTGCTCAATAAGCTTCAACGCTTACACAATCTTTTTTTTTTTGTTTTTATTCCATTGTTCCCTCTCTTCATTAGTGAGGGCTCATTTAGCCACTTCATCTTTAGATTTTGGAAATCCATTTGTAACATATTCCCAAACATCATGAGCCTTCAACGTGATTTCCATGGTAATGACCCACACATTATAATCCTTCCCTATAAACAGTGAAAATTATGACTAAAAATTTGATAAAACCATCTTTCTTCGATCCAAGATCCCAAATCCCAGATCCCAGTACATCTGATACATTTAGTTGGAAAGATGATTCCTTATGGTACAAAAAGTGCTTATACATTTTTAAGAATTCCCAACTCAAAAAAAATATTCTTTTAGAATTGCACACCCTCTCCTTTAGGAGGGAACTCAGGATTTTTTAAAAACTTACCACTGGGTTCAAAGATTTTTTTTTGGGATGGCCTTTAATCTTATATTCAAAAGTTTGTGGCTGAATGTTTATTTTGCCAAAAAAATAAAGCTGAGATAATTAAGATCTCGGGTCCATTACAACCTTTATCCATTCCAAATCAATATTGGGAGGAGGTTTCAATGGATTTTATCACAACATTACCCAAGTTTGAAGGAAAGAGTGTCATCATGGTGGTAGTTGATAGGGTTACCAAGTATGCACACTTTTATGCATTATCTCATCCATTTAAAGCCAATATAGTTGCTACTGCATTATGGAAACAATTCAAAAGCTACATAGAAACCCAAAGATTATTGTAAGTGACAGAGAACCCAATTTCACTAAAAAATTTTGGGCGGAATTGTTTTTTTCCTAGGTACTCAATTAGCTCATAGCTCATCTTATTATTCTCAATCTAATGGGAAAACTAAGATACTGAACAAATTATGGAAGGATATCTTCGCTGCTTTGTATCTGATAAACAAACAAAATGGGTCAAGTGGTTACCTCTGGCTGAATACTGGTATAACTCTTCCTTTCGTGCTGTAGAAAAAATAAACCCATTTATGGCACTTTATGGATATCATCCATCGTCGATCACATCATATTTAAGAGAAAATTATAAGGTTCAAGCAGTGGAAGATCACATGGAGCATCAACAACAAATTCTCCAACTATTAAAGGATAACCTCACTTTGGCGCAAAATAGAATGAAAGAACAAGAATATCAACATTGCAGCGAAATAAGTTTTGATGTAGGAGATTGGGTATTTTTATGTCTACAACCATACAAATAAATGTCCCTCAAGCAAGCTAAGAAGGCTAATAAATTATCACCATAGCATTATGTTCCTTACAAGGTTTTGCAAAAGATGGGTACTATGGCATACGAATTGGAGCTTCTTGCATCTTCCCGAGTGCACCCAGTTTTCCATGTTTCATGCTTAAAGAAGGTTATAGGTGAGAAGCTCCCAGTTCAAACAATATTGTTAGAAATTGGCAAGGGAGGAAAAACAATATTGGAACCTAAAGCAGTCACGAACACAAGAAATCGATAACTACGAAATCAATCAATTTCAGAGTATCTCATCAAGTGGAACAACTTTTTCACTAAATATTCCACATGGGAGGATAATAATTTTATACCAAAGCATCCAAAACTACTCAAGTGTTGAGGACAACACTTTTTTGAAGGAGAGGGGCATGTTAGGTCCCTATAATACTAGTGTATTCCCTCATTGTTATTGTCGGTGTAGCCCCCTTATTATTATTGTTGTGCTCATGTAGTCCCAATATTGTTATTATTGTGCCCTATAGAAACCCACTATTGTTATAGTTGTGCCCTTAAATTATTATTGTTATGTAGGCTCTGAGTATATTGTGACCCCTTAGAATCCTATATATAGAAAGGAGGTTTTGTCATTTGAATCATCCAATAATTGTTTGTTTATGTAGTGTAACCGAGGTTCCCCCCTCGAAGAGGATAATTTTTAAGTTGTTGATCTATCTATTTCTGAGCTGGTTGCATAACACAAGAGAAATTTCTCTTCCACTACCCAAATCTTGATGGGGATTGATGAAAAATGAAACACAAGAATAAGGAACGAAACAAAGAACAATGATCAACTGAGTTGTAGCTAGTGTTGGCACCCAAAGAAGTCAAATAAGTTCTTAATTAATGGGTGAATCTCGAGCCTCTACCTCTCTCACCTAGATCCACGATCCACAATCGTCTCTGCGTAGATATTTCTAGATATTTCTCCCATGAAAACATTGACAACATCACAATCCTCTAACTCCTTTCTAAACATATGCACAAATTTTATTCACACAAATCTCCCATTTTGAGCAGATTCCCATTGCTTGATAACATTCCGTGCTTGGAAAATAGAGAAACTTTGTCGCCCAGATTTGAGGTCCACATGAGTGGTACTCTAATTTAAATTAATCAAATCCAATGAATTAATCCTATTTTGAAATTCCATGAGAAGAGGAATAACCCTGCAAGAAGCTCTTATCACCACTAGATAAAATGCATTTCTTCTTCATCTTCACCCTTTGTTGGTGACCTCTTTGAGAATATTGTACATAACCATTTCGTCCGAATCGTTTTTGCTTAAAAGAAGCTTCACCCATGCCACATAAAATAAAGATCTCACATATGTAGGTTTAATGCCTAGGGAATCTCGTCAAAATAAATTCCATGATGGCTTAGGATATGATCACCACTTTGCAAGAATAGTGTTTATCTTGAAATATTTCTACAAATTTTCGATTCGAAGTGTTGAGTACAACTGGTAGCGATGATGTTGGCCTTCGCACTTGGTGCTTCTACCCTCACAATAACTTATTTCCAGACTTCACACGGAATGTATGGCACAATCTTGAATAGGCTTTACACACATGAAAACTAAATTCACACACTAAACTAATTTATGTACAAAAATAATAAAAATCAAAGATCTCTCATCTTCCTGACCTTCCTGTAAGGGAATCAAGCCAGAACAGGCTCTGATACCATGTTAGAAAAATTGAGAGAGATCAGAGAGAGTGGTTACACACAACATGAATCACACTTCAATCTCATTATTGTTTACAACAATTACAAATATATAGGACATAAATCAATGACTTCAACACATCTAGATCACGACTACAATTCATACATTCGAAAAAACAACACCTAGATCGACTCCTCGTGACTCATAATGACAACTACACATGAGATGGAAGCATTACATCCAACACATCTCTATCTTCCTCTGCTATATCATTATGATTTATAGACAAATATTCATTCATTTCTGCATCACAATATTTATACTCAGTTTCATCTTGTTCATCCTTGGTTGTTGCCCCATTGAGTAATTTATCTATGATCTTCTTCTGCTGCAAAATTTGAAACCAACTTTCATCTGAAAGGTGTTCATCATCATATTTAACTTTAAATTCTTCAATCTTTGATTCACATTCTTCATATTAATCTTCGATAATTTGCCTTGCTGGATCTAGCTATGTTCCTTCATTCTTTTATTTTGCAAACTTCTCCATAATTTCTTCTAGTAGCTCTGCTTCAAACATAGAAGCACCTTCTAATGTATTAATATTTTTCAAGGAGTTTCTTCTCTTTTCACTGTACTTTATCTCTAGAATATCTAAAAACACTTTTGCACTCTTTACTTGACCAAATTCATATCAAATACTAGAAAAAAAGATGTCATCCACTGCTGGCATAATCAGAAATAATGCTAATGTATCTCTTCTCTTGTCATGGAGATATACAAAACCTCCTTGAATAATATGACATAAATGAGATGAACAAAATAATTCTTCCATTTCATTTTCCCAAAGTGCATAATTCATAGCTGTGAAATATAGCAAAAATATTCATTAATGTTTTCAAGTATTCATGTATCTCTTCTATGTCATCATTGCTATTGGGCTTGATTTTCTCTTCAACTTCATTGATATCTGCATTTCTATTCTTGTCTTCATTACGTATGGGTTCCTTGGCTACAGTTGTAAATAGTCCATATTTTTTTGCAAAATATGTTGCTTCTTCCCTTTGATAGTTTCTCATGATCTATTTGAGTTCTCTCTGGAATTGTTTGATTTTATTTTTCCAACTCATAATAGCTATACACTCTTTTTCTATTATCTTCTATTTATTTATCCACAATCAACTACTAATTCAAGCCAATTAATAATGATAACAAATTTCATTAGCGATTTTCTTTAACAATACACCATATCCAAACCAAATCTCTGTAATAACAGATAAATAGCAACCAATGCCTCAAATATTACATGGAATAATACTGCCTTTTCAATCCACCTCCTACAACCGTAAACAATTCTGCGTTTTTATTTTTATTTTCAACAAATAAAACCTTTTTGATTCACCAATAAACAAAACTTAACTTTCCAAATAAGAAGATATTATCTCATACCCAAAAATTTCAACCACAAGTGAAGGTATTTGTATAAAGTTTAAAAAATAATTGAAGTTCTCACAAGCCAAACTTTCAACCAACAATGTGGCTAATTCATAACTGTCATGCGGCTACAATGTTATTTAATAAAAATTCAACAATTAGGGTGCTACAATGTTGGTTAATCCACCAAAAAAATTAATTAACACTGAGCATGGAGAAAAAAACAGACATCAAGCAACCAAAAAATTAATTAACACTGAGCATGGAGAAAAAAACAGACATCAAGAAACCATCATTATTCGAAGAAAAAACAGGGGCTTCTTTTAAGTTCTATACGTTGGCACTCGTTTGTATATTGGCCACTCTTCAATGATGTGTGCTCACTTCACAGGTCACATGCAATACGCCTCACAAGAAATCAAGTTGCAACAACACACTTATGGAAACCTTTGATCGATCAAACAACACACCACATTTCTTCTCTGATGTAGTTCTCTTCTACATGCAGAACAATCCCAAGTCACATGCACAAGCAGAACTCTCGTCTGGTTACACAAAAATCTTCATATGGAAAACTCGGTGATAGAGTCCACATGACTCTATCACTCGACCACACTCAACACGATAACACGCCTTGCAGGCAACTCCACACCAGACAGGGTTCTCGATCACAGTAACCACACTAGGATTTCGTTGCACCCATAAATTAGGTTTCAGTTGAACAAAAAAGACACACGCTTTCACACTTGGTAGATCCAAAGTTAAGATGGATTGACTCATAGGTAGAAAGAATGGAAATCTTAGATAGATATTACTAGAAATGTGATTCTCGAGAACAAACAACTTAGATCTATGCAAATCATTTTTATAGTGGAAAGAGATTTGATAGGTCTTGGTGCGTGGTAAATTCAAAGTTAAGATGGATCTAAGATGGTTTAATTTATATTTTACATGAATACCATGGGTCATTTTTATTTTTATTTTATAAGGTTATTTTTATTCTTTTGTTTTGACGGAATTAAATGTTTACATTGCATTACATCAATATTTCTATTTATTTTATTTTTATTTTTATTTATATGCAATTTGATTGAGTCAAAATATTTACAAGATAAAACATTACAACATCTCTTTCATATGAGGACATATGGCCCAATAATAGTGAATGAAAATAACAAATCTTTATATTTACAAAAAAAAATTGATTTTTTTTTAAAGTACTTTAAAATAAGAAAAATCAATTATTTTACCTTGTTTTTAGTTATAAAATTGTAAAATATTTTCAAAATCTACCATCAAAATAAAAATTATCTAATTAAAAATAATGTAATAATATTATAAATATATTATAAATTGTAAAATATTTTCAAAATTTGCAATCAAAATAAACACGAACTACTTAAAAATAATGTAATAACACTGAAATAGAGGCGAACTATCTAAAAATAATGTAATAATGCTGAAATAGAGGCCATATTAACGTTGACCTGCTACATTTAACAACAAAAATATATGGAACAAGAAGCAACGCTGAAATATATAACCGGTTTTGAAAAATAGAACGGAGCCCTTGAACCAAACGGATTTGGCATGGGAGGAAAGTGATCCCAATTGCCTGAAAAAACTAAACTTCGACAACGTCAAAAGGTCGCCTTGTGCTCGTCGTTCCCTGTAATGGGATGAGGTATACACTTGAGTATATACATATGGCCTTCCAGTTTAGTAGGGTAGATAGCGCTCGCTTTTGTGGCGCTTGAGCCGTTTAACTTCTTTGCATTAAATTTTTAAATGAAATTAAAATTAGCAATTGCATCAAGAGGTGTAAAGGAATGCTGATATATGGAAAAGGGAAATGTGGAAGGCAATAATCCAGGAAAATATCCAGAGAATGAAATACAATCAAAATTTGAGTTTTTATATATAATTTTAAAAAATATAACAGGAGGTTAAATGCAAGAAGAAAGTTACAATAACATAAATGTCCTATCACAATTGCAATCCTTGCAAGCTGAGTTAAAATTTTTTAGGCTTTTTTAAAATGGCATGAAATAAATTCTTTAAAGGAGGGGAAAAGGAAATTAATTTTTCATTTTGACTTTCTTTGGTACAATATTTTGATGAAAATTATTGAACTTGTTGCTCCAAATTTTGATGTGTTCAACTTGTTTCTTCTTCTTTTTACTCCAGATCATGAACTTTGGATATCATTTCTTGCTACACTTTGGATGATGTCAATTCATATCAACTCCTTTTTCAATAGGTTCACTTCCACTATTGCGAGTTTTTAAGTCTTGTTCAGTGGACTATCAGCATATCAATCCATAATAATGTTTAATTCCTTTAGGGCTTCAATATCTAAAATTTCTATTCATTTTTTTTATCTTCTACCTTCTCCATGATGTCTTCAACAAAATCCAAGTCTTAATTTTAGATTTCCATTACCACTGATTTCTCCTCTTCTCCTTTTTGTTGTTGCTTATTCTTGGCTGCTACCAAAATCGACACATTGGTAAACATATGTGAGATTTACAAAAACATCATTATTTAGGTTCTTTTCATTTTCATTTTCATTTCTATTGATAGTTTTCCCCCTTTTTCATCTTTATATTACTCTCCTATATCATTATGCTTTATAAACAAATATTCATTCATTTATGCATCACAATCGTTGTACTAATTTTTATCATATTCATCCTTGGTTACTCCTCCATTGAGAAATTTATCTGTGAGCTACTTCTGTTGCAACATTTGAAACCAAATTTCATTTAAAAGGTGTTCATCATCATATTTAACTTTATATTCTCCAATCTCTGCTTCACATTCTTCATATTCATCTTCGATAATTTTAATATTTTGCAAGGTGTTTCTTCCCTTTTTACTGTACTCCGTCTCTAGAATATCCAAAAGCACTTTTGCACTATTTACTTGACCAAACTCATATAAAACACTAGGAAAAGTATTGTCATCCACTACTAACAAAATAAAAATAATGTTAATGCATCTCTTCTCTTATCATGGGGATATTTTTTTTTTCAACTAAAGAAATCGTGCCTGGAGCAGCTCTAAGGCATACATATTCTTATTGAGGATTGAACTACAAGACCTATGGGGACCAAACTTCGCCACCTAAACATTTGACCAGGTCCTCAGAACTTTTCATTGGATGGGCGTGATGTATATACAAAACCTAGTTGAATAATATGCCATAAATGATCCGAACAAAGTAACTCTTCCATTTCATTTTCCCAAAGTGCATAATTCATGCATGTGAAATAAGGAAAAATGGCAAAATCTTCGTTAATGTGTTCAAGTCTTCAGCTATCTCTTCTATCTCATCATCTTTATTGGGCTTGATTTTCTCTTCAACTTCATTATATATTGCATATCTACATTTCTATTCTTGTCTTCATCAAGTATGGGTTCCTTGACTATAGTTGGAAACATTTCATGTTTTTCTGCAAAATATGTTACCTCTTCCATTTGATACTTTCTCCTGATTTGTTTGAGTTCTCTTTGGAACTATTTAAGTCTCTTTTTTCGACCCATAATTGCTATGTATTCTTCTTCTATCTTCTTTTATTTCTTTATCCACAATAATATACTAATTCATACCAATTAGTAATGGTAGTAAATTTCCTTATCTACTTTCTTTAACAATACACCAGATCTTAGCCAAATCTCTAAAATACTTCAAATAACAAACAATTTTGTAACGAACTAAATTTATATAAAAAAAACACAAATAATGTAAAAAAAAAAAATAAGATTAATGATTAATTAGTTAGGAATTAATGAAAAGGTATGCCCCTAAAAGACATAACTCTTCGTGAAAGGGTACTTACCTATCTATATATACAGGATCCTCATTCTCATTTGTAATCATCCTACATCAATTCTTATACAATATACAATTTACAATTATTGTTCTACGATGGATGTCTTTGTTTATGAAGTATTTTAATATTTCCACAGCGTATAGGACTTTTTGGTCATTACATTGGTATCAAAGCAATTCAATCCTTTGGCCACTGCATAAAGTCATGCTCTCCGATCCAAACCCTTGGCCATCCAGGGTTCATCAACATTGTTGTTGTTTAGATTGAAGCGTTTCGCTACACTTTTGGGAGTTTCTCCATCGCTAATTCGTCAGAAGCCTTTGGCCATTAAACAAAAAGAAAATAAAGAAAAAAAGAAGATAGTCAAAGAAAAAAAGTGCATATAAAGATAAAAAAAAATTGAGAAAAAATCATATATATATATATATATATATATATAATATATATATATTTAGTCTAGTGTTAAAATTTGAAGAGAAAATTCATATATATAAAAGTTTCTACATTATTGATAAAAAGCGCATGATAAAGTTACGAGAGAATCTTTCCAAATATCTTTAAAACTATATGTAAAAGAAGGAAGAGTACATAATATTATCTTGATTCTTCATTAAGTGGTTTACAAGATTGTAGTTTTAGCAACCCATGGTATTTTCAAGGTAGACGAAAAATAAAAGGAATACAAAAACTTTATATGTGAATAGTAATTTTTATTTTTACGTGGAGAAAATTAATCGAGTCAAAGGAACATAAGTGGACATGTATTTTATATTATACCCCAAAGAGATGAATAGTTGTGTTTCACTAAGCTTGTAACTTTTCAAAAAGAACAATAAAAGATTATAAATAAAAATATATATAAAGAGAAGTTTTATTATAAAAGGGTATTTTAAATAAAAGTTCAAGTAAAAAAAAATGAGAAAAATAAATTAAAAAAGAAAAATTAAATAAAAAAATTAAGAAGGTTTCGTGAAGCATATCTCTTTATATAAGTATAAAGAGAAACATTCAAATATATATAAGTGAATATAAGAAGAGGGTAGTATTAAATTTTATTTCTTAGCGGATTAAAGGGAAGATATATATATTCTTATAAAACATAAAAAGGTGAAATTGGAGAATATTCCAATTGATAGTTAAGTGTTCACAATACATCAAGTTTAAAAAAAAACTATATATTTAGATTAGATAATACCTTAAGTCATCTAAAAAAAACAAATGAGATCAATCATTGAAAAACAAACGATGGATCTCAATTCTAAAATGATGAATGAATAAAGGTTTTCATATAATGGTCTCTTAGTTAGAGATCATGAAGTAATTACATTAAAAGAAAGTATCCAAATAAGATAAGTTAATGTCACTATTAGCCCAAGCAACGATAAAATATATATCAACATCAACTTGGAAAATCAACTATTAATTCTAGATCTAAGCATTGGTGTAAAGAAAAATACTTTTGACCAAAAAGAATATAAAGTTAGTGATCTACAAGTGACAATAGGCCATTATGAGTACATAACTTGCCTTCATTTTGTAAGGATGGATAAAAAGACAGACATCATACTCGGTCAACCCTGGTTTAAGGATTTGGGTACATTCATGTTAAACATAGAGAAATAACTTTTGAGAGATTCTTCAGCGTAAATCACATAAGAATTAATTTGTGGACGCGTTTCGAACCAATAAGTTTTGTTGTTTCCTTATAAAGGGAAGATGGTCATGTTTTGAGACATAACAAGTAAATAAAAACCAATAAAATATTCATTAGAAGACCTTAAGGATATCTTAGACTTAATGTTTCAAGATAACAAAAAATCATATCAAAGAAGTAAAAAGAGCTTGAAGAAGTCATCTGCAACAAAGACAAAGAAATTTCACTCCTCAGAGACCACCAAGAAAAACTACTTGAACAAGTCAAGAAAGCTAAAACATCAAAAAAGGAAATCAAAGAGCATTTATTAGAACAAGAAGAAGAAAATTTACGTTTAAAGATCCTTAACCAAACATTAGTAGAACAAATCAAGTGTTTAAAATATGAGAAGCATGAAGGCCAAAATAAAGTTGACTCAGAGAATGAGGAATCCTTACATCTCAAATATCATAATCAAAATATGCTCAAACAGATTAAAAAACTTAAGGACAAAAATAAATCATTCATAGAAAAGTTCAAAGAACTTTTCGCAAAGGAAGCATCCAAATATCCTGATGTAGCAATTCAAACTGAAGAAACAAACATCAATACCACAAATCTCACAGTTTGGGCAAATTCAAACCCTATTGAAGTAAAAACGTACTTAGAGGTTTTCGTAAATAGAGGACACACCCAAATAAGGATTCAATAGTTAAGTAAACAAAAACAATGCCTGATGGAAATCAAGAAACTACCATGAAAACGTTTAAGGAAGTTCAAGCAAGAAAAAATCCTTATCTACATCTGAATCACAAGAGTAAATGCCTTAATAAATCTACAAATGTATATCACACAAAACATAAACAAGCTTATGTTCCAATTAATCCTTAAATACAATAAATCTAGTCATACTATAAATATTCACCATACATCTCCAAGGTTCAGAAGATTTCCCAGAAGATTAATCTAGGATGGTCTGATCTGTTTTCAGTAAGACAATTTTGTCTATCACTCAGAACATCATATCGTCTTGTATCAACAAAGATAAAAGTTCAGAAATGAGAAAATATTTCGAACGACATAAGAGATCTGATATGTCATCAGTAAGCTTTGAGGACAAAACTTTTTGAAGGGGAAGGCAATGTAACGAACTAAATTTATATAAAAATAAACAAAAATAATGTTATAAACAACAAATAAGATTAATGATTAATTAGTTAGCAATTAATGAAAAGGTATGTCCCTAAAGGACATAACTGTTTCGGAAAGGGTACTTACTTGTCTATATATACAGGATCCTCATTCTCATTTGTAATCATCCTACAACAATTCTTATACAACATACAATTTACAATTACTATTCTACGATGGATGTCTTTGTCTACGAAGTATATTAATATTTCCATTATGTATATGACTTTCAGTCACTACACATACCAACGAGTGCCTCAAATATTACATGAAATCATACCACTAGTAGCTAATTATGATATTTTCAATGCACCTCCTACCATACTAAACAATTTTGAGTTTTTATTTTTAACAAATAAAACATTTTTAGTTCCTTATATCTCCCTACCCTAAAATTTCAACCACAAATGAAGGTATTTGTACATGAAGTTTGAAAAGCAAATGATGTTTTCACAAGCCAAACTTTCGACCAATGATGTCACTAATTTCTAATTTTCATGCAACTACAATTTTATTTAAGAAAACAAATCAACGGTCTTCTTTACCCTAAAATTTGGCGTTGCCTACTTATTCAATCGCCCCCTAGTTTTTCTCTCGAGGGTTCAATTTCTCCTCTTGCTGTCGATCAATGACAGCTTACATGGTCAGTTTTGTACACCAATCAGGGTCCTACTCATGACAATCATGGGAAAAGAAAACAACACTTTGTCATATAGCACTGGAGCATTCTTTCCATTGCTCCTACCCACACATCTGCACACGCAATAGAAATTTATCACACAACGTCCACAACTTACACGCTGAAAATACATAACAATATATCTTCACGGTTATCAATGGCTCAAGAGGTCACCACCTCTAGACAATAATATGTCGCTCCAACAAACAAGTGAAATTAATTAACACTCAACATAGAGAAAAAAATAGACATCAAGCAAAATTATTATTCGAAGAAAAACACAGGGGCTTCCTTGAGCTCTACACGCTAGCCACATGCAAAACTGGTCTGATATAGGTCACTTCCACATGCAAACTAAGCTTCATCGAACAACAACGACACACACCTTCACATTGATATCCTCAGCTCCTATAGCAACTTAAATTAAATACGAAACTTAAAATAAATACGGACCACTGATAATTGATTGAATCATAAAGAAATTTTTTTATTAAAACAACCAATGAAGCTGATTCAAAGTACATGATAGTGGCCCATTTATAACCTAATAACTCTTACTAAACTACAACTAAATCACTCACTTAACTACAACTGATTCATACTAAAAAAAAAGTTCTACATAATTTATAACATTCAAGCCTTTAGTTCTACAAACTAAGCATTCATAACTCTAATTCTACAAGCTAGAACATTCTATTTTAAGCATTCATAACTCTAATTCTACAAGCTAGAACATTCTATTTTTTTATTAACTCTAGGTCATTGTCTTTTATTTTTATTTTTATTTTTTATTAACTCCAAGTCAATGTCTTGATTTTTTGCAAGAGGAGATATGTTAGTAATAGAAAAACCAAAACCTGAAATAATGGAACGACATCAAGCTAGGTAGTTGTAAGATTTTAGGGTTTTACACCAATACGAACATTAGATTACTAATAAAAATTATAAAATGCAGACGTGTTGCAGTCTCGAATTTGAATGGAACAATAGGTGAAAAAGTTTCTTCCCATCGAGTGAGAGAATTTGTCGATTTAGGACCTATTCAAAGGCGCGACATGCCCTGGTATACGAAAACTCTTTGATTGCAATATAGAGATGATTAAAATCAAAGGAAAGGAACACAAAAATAATGACATATAAAAGAATCGATGTTGGTGAATTTTATAGCATGAAGCAACCAATAGGACCTTAGATTCAATCACCGTGGCATTGCTATTGGCCCTAAGCAGTAGGAAAAATGTTATGAGATAGCAGCTGCTGATGACACAACCATTTACATGAAAAATAAAGGGAATAAAAATGAAAACCTTCTCCCGTCAAATGTCTTGCAATGTAGAAAAATAGCCATAAATGATTAAAACCACCCTATAGGGAACACTTTTAAAGTAGCCTCCCTTTTAATGAAATTAAATCATTATTAGTATTATATTATTTTATTATTATTAATAATTTAAATTTAAATAATTTGGGTGGGTTGTAATGTGTAATAAGGTTCACATGTTGGTATACAATATTACATTACATCTATACAACACAATCATCTATTCATATTATGTCTACATGTTAAATTTCTTTTTGGCTGGAATTTTAGAGTTTATATAAAAATTATGCTTTAAAGTACCAACAATGTGTCAAATAAATATCCATGGAGCAATGTAGTGTTTTTTGTATTTAATTTGACACCTTTACACTCATTACATGAATTGTCGCCAACTATACGAGCTACCAAGTACTTACATGAACAAAATATTAGTTTTTACAATATAGTTTTTTTGTTGTTATTTCCATAAGCATAAGACCTTTCATCACCTCATCTATAATCCAAGAATTACCTTGTCATAAATTATTTTTTTTCAATATAGTTTTCTTTTAATTTTTGTCATAATTTTTAATAATTTCAGTTGAAAATGCACCAAGAAAATCTAAATTTAATTTTGTTAATAATTTCTGTTGAAAATGCAGCAAGAAAATCCTAATTTAGTTTTGTCCTTGAATTAAATTAGGAATTAAATTTTAATTCTACGTCCCATGACAACTTGTAATAGTTAACTAAGTTAATTTGACTTCTTAGCTGTGTGAAAATTCCTATACTCAAGAAACCCCTACTGCAGCAAAACTGAATTTACTTCTCGTACTTGATTTTAATATACATTATCAAGTTATTTTCTCAAAAATATTGAAGTAAATTACTTCTGCAACCTACACCAATTTAATTTGATTACATGAAACAAGAAACTGAGCAAAGAACAAGATATATAGGACACCGTTATTTTTGGACAAAATAGTCCTCGGGAAAACCTAATGTGGGAAAATCAGTGCAATAATTATGAGGGTTTTATATTATTAAGCAGTATTTTTAAATACAATGTTGGATGCCGTCCTGGAAATCTAGTTACAAAGAAAAATATAATGGTTGAAAACTGAGTGAGATTACCTCACTTCACTCTGCAGTTTTCGACTGATCCAGCTGTAGAATTGGAAAACCCCCGACTATCTTTGCACTATACCTGCGTAGGCCTTGCATTAGCCTCAGAGGCTCTGCGTCATCCTTGCGTTGTCTCTTCTACCTCTTGGAGCTTTTGCGTCAACCTGTCCCAGCTGTTCTGGCAACTCCCAGATAGTTCCAGATTTCTGCGTGAAGGCAATTTTCCTTCTACGTTGGCCCATACTAGCTCAATGTCAGTCCCTCTAGGTGCTACGCTGCCTCCATTGGTGGCTCTCCATCTCTTTTCCCTTTATTCCCGAACTATCCCTACTCCCTTGTTGCATAATGATCACTTAGTTTGAATTTCTTAGCTTCCAAGCCCCAGAAATTTCAAACTCTAGATTAATTCATTCTATTGGTGTATTCCTAAATGAACCCCAAGCTTCCTTATACTTTTCTTGTTAAGACTTCAACGATTGAGATTAAGTCTCTAATCAATGGCTAAAATCAAAAACTTGACTTGATCCACTTTCGAGAACATTCTCACCCATATTTTGATTAATACCCATTAATACTTTAAATTTCCTAAGTTTAGACTTAGGATCCCCATTAAAAATATTAATTATTTTAATAAAATACAATCCGGGTGGAATTTCACCAAATGGTTTCTAGATTCCTTAGAACTCATGTTCCTTAGAATCTCCAAAAATTTTCATGTCTAGAGCACATTTGATGCTACCAAAAACTAACACTCCCTCTTAGCGAGGAATGTGCTCTAGCAACAATGTCCACCTTCATGCTACTCAGTCTATGAAGCATCTCCTTTCCACATTGTTGCTACCATCAACAACGTGCTACTACTTCCCATTACATTGTCACTGCCACTACTGCATCTGTACTATATCTCCCTCTCAAATGTGGCATCTAATATGCTACTAGCACTTCCACTGTTAACATTGCATTCGTACCGCAAATCAGTTGTTGAGAGAAGCAACTGAAAAACACCCAAAATTACTGAACTAACTATGTTAAACATAATACCATGTGAATTTTGGAATCTGACTACTACTAGTCTCTGACCCTCTGAATCTTCTGCGCCACTGTTGATTTCTGCACTGTGCCATCTGCACCACTGCCAACCTTGCTCTGTGCTGATCAGTCTTTGGTCTCACGCTACTATATTTGTCTCTCCAACCAACCCACTTCATCATCTAACACTAAGTCCATTTCGCTACTGCGGAATCTCGGGCTCTCGCAGCAAGGAATTGATCCAAGAGGTGGGTTCCTCAAGGATCCTGCCCACATGTAGTCCCCCCGACTACAGTTCTATATTGCTCCATTTGCCTCCTAGAGATGCATGAGAACTCATGGCAAACTCATCTTCATCAATTTTTGTTGGAGCAACGTTAGGACCATGTTTCTCATCTTTATCATTTTGCTTCAAAGGAACCTAGGATGCAAAGTGGCCCATCACCCCATATCTGAAACATTTCACCTTCGAAATGTCCTTCTTTTGCTTCTACTTATGATATCCCTTTGATGTTAGAGTTGTGTTCTCCTCCTCCTCCTTGGTCTTCATGCCACTCCCACTACTTCCATTGAGGTTGACCTTAACCAGATCCCTCCTTAATTATTCATGTTGAAGGGCTTCCCACATCTCCTCCCATGAAGGTAGTCTTTCCCTGCCCAATATACTTTGGATGAAGACTTGCCATTCATCAGAGACTCCATTCAGGGTCGTCCTTACCATCGCAGTAGACTGAGGAATAGAACCCACTATAGCAAGCTGGTCTTTGGTGTCCTGAAGACGTTGAATATAGGAGTTAACCCCCTCTCCCTTCTGCATCAATGTCTACTACAACTTTTATTCTAAGTACATCTTCCATTGTTTGGAAGAACCTTCATACAGTGAAGCCAAAGCTTCCCACATTTCTTGAGCTGTATCTTTTCCTTGTAAGTGTCAGACCACATGATCTCGAAATCCATCGAGTATGTACTTCTTTGCCTTTGCCTGCTTGACCTTATACTTCTTCTTGTGATCATTGTCTATGGGAACAACCACAACACCCTTGACGTAAGCTTTGAGATCGTACTCCTCTAGAACAACTAAGATTCTGGTCTTCCATATGACATAGTTGGAAGCTCCTTCCAACCTACCTTGATATTTGAGCCCATGTGATGCCATCTCACCCAAAATTTTGAATTGACTCCTCTAGTCACTGTGCAACACTGGTTTGCTACCCAGCAAGTGAAAAATTTAAACTTTTGGTGAGAAAAGTCCTTTGAGGAGAAAATTCCCCTTCTATATGTCTTCGCTCTTTTCCGACGGATTTCTGCCCCAGCAAAAACTGTGCCCTTTAAGGACTATGCTAAGGCTCTGCATCACTCCCTCTGCCTTTGCAAGTTCACGAAATTGAAATCATACCTCTTTGTTGACTCTCTTAGAGAGATATTTCCTTGGAAACTCAGTTTTCCCGGCAAGGATTATGCAATCCCTTCAAGGGGATTTGAATTACTTCCAAATGCAACTATTGGCCTCTTTGCTCCGTGTTGGATCTTATCTTCCTATTTCAAAATCAATCCTCTCATACCATGTGAAAATTCCTATACAAGGACGCTGCAACAAAGCTCAATTTACTTCTCCTACTTGATTTTAATATACATTGTCAAGTTATTTTATGAAAAATAATGAAGTAAATTATCTCTACAGTCGACACCAATTTAATTTGATTACATGAAACAAGAAACTGAGCAAAGAACAAGATGCATAGGACATTGTTATTTTTGGACAAAATAGTCCCCTGAAAAACCCAATGTGGAGAAATCGGTGCAACAACTCTGAGGTTTATATATTATTAAGCGGTAGTTCTGAATACAATACTAGATTCCCTCTTCAAAATCCAGTTACAGAAAAAAATATAATGGCGAAAATTTGAGTGAGATTACCTCACAGCACGTGACAGTTTCCTCTTGATCCGGCAACAGAATTGGCAAACCCTCAGTTATCTATGTGTTGGCCCTACATTAGCCTAAGAGGCTCTGCGTCAGCCCTCTTCTATCTCTTCTTCCTCTTGGAGCTGTTGCTTCAACCTCTCCTGGCTATTTTGACAACTCCCTAACAATTCCAGATTTCTGCGTGAAGGAAGCTTCCCTTCTGCGTTGGCCCTTCTGGCTCTATGTCAAGCCTGCGTAGGCCCAGACTGGCCCAACATTAGTCCCTCTAGGTGCTTCACTGCCTCCACTGTTGGCTCTCCACCTCTTTGCCTAGTATTCTCGAACTATCCCTGCCCCTCTATTACAGAATGATCACTTAGTTCGAATTTCTCAGCTTCCAAGCCCCAGAAATTTCGAACTCTAGATCAATTTGTTCTCTTGGTGTATTCTTGAATGAACCCTAAGCCTCCTTCTTATACTTTTCTCGTTGAAACTTCAACGACTCAGATTAGTCTCTAATCAATTACTAAGATTAAAAAATTGACTTTATCCACTTTCTACAACATTCTCACCCATATTTTTATTAATACCCATTAATACTTTAATTTTCCTAAGTTTAGACTTACAAACCCCATTAAAAATATTAATTATTTTAATAAAATACAATCCCAGTGGAATTTCACCAAAAGGTTTATGGGTTCTCTAGAACTCATGTGCCTTAGCCTCTCCACCAATTTTCATGGCTAGAGCATAATTGATGCTACAAAAAAATAACAAGTTTGCTGAATTAATTTGAGTTGAGGGTCTAACTAGAGTCATGTAGAGTGTCTCCTACTTTTTAGGAGCCTTGGTTGAGTTTATTTTGAGTTGTAATTATTCAATTTAGTCTAACTGAGTTAAAGTCAGTTAAGCTAGTTCCAACTAATGGATGAATTAGTGAGAGATACAATAGTCGAGTGTAACCAACACTGATCAACCAGCAAACTGAAGATTCACTCATAATTAACTCATGCATGTCATATCAAAGAAAGAATCAGTTGATATTGGAGTTTAGGGACAATGTATTATGAGTTGTATAATCATTTGAATTATATAGGTGGTGCATGCAATTAGAGGAAGGCCTATGAGGATTGTGCAATTCATATTTGTGGAATTTCCCAATTAAGTGTGGGCTAATTCCCAAGGAAACTGCGCAAAGAAATATGAGCTTGGCAGGCAAAAAAATTGGCTAAATATTGGCTCGATCTTATCTGGGAAGAAGTGAGATAGATTGGGATAGTGCAAAAGTTTCCCAAGCTTGAGAAAAGCTTTGTAATCTTCTCATATTTTCTGATTAAAGGAATATACAGATAACAAGGGTTTTTAGTTGTGGCTTTCTCTAGAAAATTATTGTGTTATGTGTGATTGAATTATTTCTCTTTTATGCTTTGTGATTTCATCGATCGTTTATTGTTTCCATTGATGACTAGAGTAGATTCAAGTTAATTGTTTTAGCATATTACAATCTGCAGTTTGAATCTACAAGGAATTTCTAGATGGTATTAGAGCTAAACTAACTATAGAGGAGAATATGAGTTTGTCTTTTGCAGGAGAAATAGAATGTGCAGTATCATATTTCAGAGCTAGCAAGATGTCGTTCTATGGATTGAAACTCGAATATGATCTTGAGGGTATTTGAACTATATTGTTGGGAAGGTCAGGATGGAGGCAGTGTTGGAAGACAACGAGCTTAAGGAATTCATAGACAAAGATATTCCCAAGCCAACTCATGCTCTGCGTTTGACAGAGTGGAGAAAGTGTGTGGAAAAGGCGAGAAACATTATCCTGGAAGGAGTTCAAGACCATATTGTCTCAAGCCTCCATGGTAAGGAAACTCCATTTGTAATGTGGAAGGCCTTGACAGACCTATTTCAAAACATCAACGACAACAAGAAACTAATACTGAAGGACAAGATCATAAAGATCAACATGGAGAAGGGAGACACATTACCAAAGTACTTGACCAAGTTCGCCCAATGTTAGGATGAGCTTGGAAGTGTCGGTGTTATAGTTGTTGAAGATGATCTAGTGAGCCTAGCACTTCTAGGCCTTCCCAAGAGCTAGAAAAACTACCAAGACTCAGTTAATGGGAGGGAGGAGCTAGCAGAGTGGGAGCGATTGTGGTCCGACTTAGTACAAGAAGAGACAAAACAACAGGGATGGATCCTCATACAAGCATGATGATGAGGAGAATTGTGCCTTAGTTGGAAAGGCGAAGAAAGCAGAGGGGAAGTCATCCCATTCCAAATCATATTCTAGTTAGGGTGACAAGAAGAAGGACATGTCGAAGACTAAATGTTTTCATTGTCACAAGCTGGGACACTATGCCACAAAGTGTCTACACAACAATGCCAGTAAGAATCCCTCAGGAGGAGAGACAAGTGAAGCTTTTGCTTCACAATTTGAACTAGATTTCATCCTCATCGCTTGCATGGTGAAATATGTGATGGGTAGTGTGTGGTATCTAGATAGTGGAGCCTCATTCCATATGACCGACATCAAAGAGTTCTTCAATGACTTGGAGGAAAAGGACCTCTAGATGAACATCAAGATGGGATATGATGGGAGGTATAGTGTGATCGACATCGGTACTGTTACCTTTTAGAGGGAGTTTGGTTCTCCTCTCACATTAAAAGATGTCATGTATGTTATGGGTTTGAAGATGTTGATAGTGTTGGACCTGCCAACATTCAGGGGATCACCCCAGTATGAAGTCCCAACTAGACCTCACACCATTTGGTGTTGGAGTCCCATCTGGTTTGATGGCCTGGTTTCCATTATCTTAAGGATTTGCCTCAACTCTTTCTTGTCAGCATAGGAGAGTGGTTTGCTTTGTCTTTGAGAAGTGAGGTTCGCGTGCCTGGTGAGTGTAAGTGTACTTGTGTCAATGGTTCTTTCACTATGAGGGGAAAAGGTGAAGGTGAGTTCCAGGTTGAAAGGGATTAGTCCCAATTCAGCTAGGAACACACAACACAAAGGACATACACAACTTCCAGTGGAGCAGTCCACTTGGATGTGGTGGTCACAACATACAAGGTAATATAACACGTGCAACACTCATAGATCAATCCGAATGAGTGCAACAGTTTTTTGTAGCAAGGTTCATGTGAAAGGTCTATCCGATGTCTGGCAGAGCAGTCGACACAGACGAGACATCATTAGTAACATATACAACACATTTCCATTAATAGATTATGGATTAAAACAAATGAATCAGTTCAAATGTAGAGCACAGGTTAAAGAAACATGCATTACAAGTGTTAAAGATCAATCTTACAACAAATAAAATACATGTATGAAAATGTGATGGCATGTTGCCAAGCTTTTGAATTAAGCGAAAGTTCCAAGACACATCGTTACACCATACATCACTAACCCTGTCAGTGGGGCTTTGGAGCCACTATTTAATCCTCAAAGAAAATATTATAGACTCTCTTGGCTATGTGGGAG
Organism: Pinus taeda; assembly: GCA_000404065.3. NCBI lineage: Eukaryota > Viridiplantae > Streptophyta > Pinopsida > Pinales > Pinaceae > Pinus > Pinus taeda. Next base: position 38,819 of record APFE030988007.1, read on the forward strand.
GAATCGAGGTGAAAAGTCCTTTCATGTACAAATGAGGGGGGTATTTATAGCCAAGGGTGAAATTGACCCTTGTGGCTGTTCAACTACCATCATGACCATTCAAGTTCAATGAATTTTAGACTTACATGACTCTATGCTCAACAAGTGGGTCTCTTAGACTTCCACGTTACATCCCGTTGATTGACAACAAGCCCATAATGGAGATGTGGGCAACATGACTCATGACTTGACTCGACATGACTTGACATGACAATGCTGGTACATTCATGCCGCTGCTAGAGTGCATGTCGAGCTAAAATGCTGCTGAGTGATGGATGTCTTCATGGTGTATCATAGCTTCACCTTCGCATGGCGAAGTGCGTGGAGTCCTCGATGGTCCTTGGTTCACTTGTTGAAGCTTTAGCATGTTGTTCCTTGCTTTCATGCTGGAAGGCTTGATAGGCTCACTTGTTCGTGAAGTTGCATGTTCGTCGCGTTAGTCCACTTTGCATGCTTCGTTTGTTCGTCCGTTCGTGAACCTGTCCATCTGCATGTGATCCATTTATTCATCTCGTTCATCATCTTGACATGTTTGTGGTACCTGTACCTGGAATCACTCATGACGAGATGAAATCAAATCCAAAACCTCCTAGTTTACCATGACACATGATCATTCAAATGCAGGTGGTCGGGAGAGGTAGCAGGGCTGCGATGGGGATGATGGCTCCAAGCAACTACTGATGAAAACTGTGCAAGAGTCACTGAGAGATGAAGACAGACAATCTAAGTCGACAATGACTATTTACAAGGTCTGGCTTGACTGGGAGGAAAAATTGCGCAAATGTTGGGAGGGATAGTCCCGGCTGCAGGAGGGAAAGGCAAGCGTGCTCTGTGCATTTTCCGGAATGAACAGTCAACAGGGGCTGGACAGTTAGATTTGCACAATTTTTCAGAGGAACAGGTTTGGCTTCATGAAGGGTTAGCAGGTAGGGATTACGCATTTTTTCTGGGGAACTGCCCAAGAGACTAGAAGCCAGAACTGCGTAATTCCCAGAGGGAACTCCCAGGTTGCTGCTGGGTCACTTGCAGCAAAAACTATGCAATTCCTATAGGGAACTGGTAGTTGGCTGCTGGGATCACTGGTAGCCAAAACTGCATAATTCCCAGAGGGAACTGGTAGTTGGTTGCTCAGTCACTGGTAGTAGAAACTACGCATTTCTTGGAGGGAACATGTAGTCTACTGTTGGGAGCTACTGGCGTAGAAAACAGCACTTAGGCCAAGAGGCCGACCTGCTGATCATCTCTGCACAATTTCTGAGATGAGCTGACTAATGGGAAATTGAAGGTCTACTCATGAGCATTGCATAACTTCTGAGATGAACAGTCGGTTGACTATTCAAATGACTGATTGGGAAAACTGTACAATTTTCTAAAGGAGATAGGGATGGGAACTTGGTGTCTATCCGACCTGTCTGTGCAATTTCCTCAATCATTTGAGTAGGTGAGGTCAATGGCCTCTGCGAAAATTTTGAGGGGAGTCATTCCTGGGGTGACTGCTGAGTACGACTGTCTAGGTGGCCAACATGAGAGTTGATTGAGTTTCTTGTGGGCAGTGCAGCTTGAAAGGACTAGCTTGGTGCTTTTGCATTATTCTGGTTGATAGTCAATCGAGTCAAAATTAGGGTGATGGTCCGACTGTCACTGAGGGGTCTGGTCATCAGAACTTCAGCAAAAATTACTAAGTGTGTGAATAGTCGAAATATGCATAGGTTATCATACGAACACACACTCGCATGACTTGATGATGAAATGACCAAACCACCCAGATACACATGTTCAACATGACTGACCGACAGTGTAAGTGATAAGCGCAACACTCGTAATTTATCGTTCATGATCGAGATGATGCTTGTGCGACAGTGAATGTGACTCTCTGTGTGAGTGTGATAGATGCTTTCATGGCAAACACAATAGACACATACGAAGCAAAGACTTTGAGCATAACCAGAACACGATTGTAAGCATGATTTGGACATGAGCATGTAGATACTTGGATGCAATGAACATGCAAGGTGATTGTAAAGACTCACACGAGCTCACGGAGTGAACTCGAGTGTGTGCAATCATCAAGTGAAACTCTTCAAGGGAGGCTCTAAAATTGGTTCAGGCCAAAATTTTGGAGGGTGGTTGTAACCGCTACAACACTTAGCGACATGCTAGTAGAACTCCAGCTTCTTTGTTTTGGTTCATTGCTAGCATAGGGACTCAGTCTTTTAGGGAATATTGAATCCCTGTGCAGGTTACTTCAGTGTCCCCACTTACCCCATGGACATACATGGTTCACCCTTTGCCAACTCAATCAAACACAATCAAAAGTTCAGCTTAGATCTCAGTGTTTCGAATCTGGGAAGGGTATTTTAGTTCATGAGTTGAAGATTTTCAGAGTATAAGTTTTCATCTTTGGTGTTGCTCCACTGCTAGCAGGCTTGGACAGTACCCTGGTGGAGTCATGTAGGAACACACATATTGGTCCACTGCCACCAAGCTTGGTCAGTACCCTGGTGGAGTTGCATGCTTTACCTCTCTGCATAGGAAGCCTTTATCTTCTTTCGCTTTTGTATTTTTTAAGAGAATTGTGCATAGGAACTTATTTATTTTTGTGGCGGAAGAGGGATCCCAACTTATTGAGAGAAAAAGAGGTTTTTCCTTCAAAGAAGCATGTAAGACCTCTGACATAGGTTTGCTCATTTAGATTTTTTTTCCCTTCTCCGTTTCTACTATTTGGATTAGCTTAAACACACAGAGCAAAAAGTTGTGTACAGGCATGGGGCTTCCCAGTGTGGACACAGGTTCACTGTTGGACCAAAGCTTCCATTACAGATGGTTCATATTTTCTGTTAGGACTTCATCGACCGAAGGTTGTAACCAAACACAAAGAAAATGCACACAAGACGGACCAAGTGCTGTAGTGTCATGAGTTTCTTCAAATTTCAGCCACATATTCTATTCAAAAGCCAGAATGTAGTAGTTGGCAACACTTATTTCTGGAAAAAAAATAGTAATATATCAAACAAACAAAATGAACGTGAACAAAAATAGTAAGAAGAATAAAATGAAGTGAAAGCAAAGATAATAAGAAAAACAAACCAAATGAAACAACAAGCAGCAAGAAGACTATGTACATGGCATGGGCACGACCCAACCTACTAAAACTAGTGTTTGAGGACTTGGTCGTTGATAGGAATATTATCAATCCTCCCGTCAAGTGATTACAAATGATACGCGTGTGAGCCAAGTTTCTCGTGGACCAGTGCCGGTCCATTGGGCTCTACTACTGGAACCTGGTGGCATTCCAGAATACTTGCAAGTGCAGACAAAACCACTGTTTTAGGTACTGTGTGCAACATGGGCTCGAATGATGGCACGAGGTAGTTGTTTTTATTCCAGGAAGGGTTTAAGTTTATGAAGTCAATGCATAAGTGGATCTTCCCAGATTTCTTTTGTGCAGGATTTAAATTAGAAAACAAGTATGATGACGAACTTTGCAAGTAATCCAAACACTAAAAATGTTAGTTAATCTTTCAGCAATAGAACGAAAAACAACATGTATGCGTTACCTGTACTTTGCTGAAATGGCTTGTCTCCTCCTTTACTTAGAATCTCATGTTGGATTGCTCAGGTGCAATGGGTACTCAGGTCATCATCTACTCATGTAGATCCATCTCGGTACTATTCGATTAAGTGGTCAGCAATTGGTTGCTAGTGTGGTGTGTAACTTGTACTGATATTAGCCATCTTTGGATCATGGTGGGTTCCTAGGTTGCTTTATTCGTTCATGGTGTTGGTCCTTCATGTGTTTAGCACGAGTGCTTCAACATCATAGTTTGTGACTTCGGACTTCAAAAAACTTGAAATCATGCATGGTTCATTATTTTGGATGACTGAAATACACTCAGTCCTTGAGCCATCATGTGTTCCTGATTTGTCAAGACTCATGGCCAACAGCTTGTCTGTACATGGACCGTTTGGCGTGCTAGTACTGCTACTACTACGGTTGTTGCTACTACTGCTACTATCAGAAAAACAAAATGTACAATTTTCATTATCATCAGTTGGGTGAGGAAGGAGTCCCAACTACTTATTTGGTGAGGTTGGGGTTGGTCGTGCAAGATAACACTCCAAAGTCTTTTCCAAGAAGCAGTTTCCAAACATGAGTTCTACGAAGGCCAATGGTTCATTCTCGCCATTAAGGGGAGTGAAACTGAGTTTGATATACCTCTCTGATAACACCCATATTTGGTTGCATCTTCCCTTGTATGGAAGCCACATGTGAGACGAGTATGTAGCAAAATTTCCATCTAGCTTGCTGGACCAGTCTCTGCTGAGTAGGAGGCCATATGCTTCCAGTATGTCCATAAAAACTATGTTGATGCATTGGTGGTGTTAGCCTCCTGCTGCAGCAGGTTACTCATATTTCATGATTGACACTTTACAGGCCAAATATGTCATACTTTGCATGCTGCAATGCTCCATATTTGTTAAACGGTCACCAAGCAAAGAAGGCTACTCAGAGTTCATCTATCTACTTTCCAAAATTTGAAAAGTCATTCCAGTTTTGTAAAAGTTTCAGCTAAAGGGAGGTCCAAACAGCTTAATCTTGGTCTCCCTAGGTTTCAATTTCTTGTTTTAGAATATAGAGAATGAAAATATGTCCAAACAGCTTAATCTTGGCAGATTCTTAGATAGGTGGAGAATCAAAGGAGCCCAACTGCTTAATCTAGGCCCTTGGAAGAAAAAAGGGTAGTTTGTAGATAGGAAGGCATAAAAAGAAAAAATTGAAATGATGGGTCTGCAAGTCGAAGTGCACCCAAACCAAAAGAAGAAAAAATGTTTGGTAAGTAGGCTAGGTAGGTAGTTTTGAGGTTGCAGAATCTTGATTTCTGATCAGTTCTATGTTTTCAAGGTATCATCTCTACTCAGGGCACAATCACCAGGCAGTTTTATGTGAAAGAGCTCAAAAACAGGCATAACTAACTTCCCTTTCTCCCTCTCCCCCAAATCATTAACTTATTTCCCCAAAAGAGGCCAAGATCTGCTTGATATCTCTTAGTCTCATCATTTTTCATGTCATTAGCCTGGGTGAAGATCTGCTTCACTCAAACAAGATCCATACTTTCTCTATAAGGTTCTATCTCCCCTTTGAAGCCTAAGATCTCTGAAGCTTAGCGCTTTCTTGTCATCTCCATATTAATTACTGACACTATTAT
>APFE030988009.1:0-11989 GCA_000404065.3 Pinus taeda
ATTAAAATAATAATAAAAAAATCAAAACTATAAAGTTTTATCTAACTTACAGATATAATTTTTAGACTTCCTACAAGTTAGATGTATATAAAATAAGCATCAAAGCAATAATGTTAATGTGAACGTGGATAAAAAAGTTGTTAGATTATTTATAAAGAAAGAAAGCGAGAAAATTATTTTAACGTTCGTGAGGCTAAAAATAGCCCATGGGACAAATTGCTTCTTCATCTGGTTGATGTATTTAGCCATTTTCCTGTGAAGCCTCACAATAAACGATCCCAGTTTTTCAACAAACCTCTCGTTAAATAGATTATCCCAAGAGCTAGCTGCCGAAATATCTGCATAAATTTCCCTGTTGTTGTTGAAGGCCTCACATTCTAAAATGAAATGCTTTTCTATTTCCACTTTTTCGGAAGAACAAAAAATACATAATCTTTCCTCTCACACTTCTTTTGACCTTTTCCAGCACCCTGTTTCACAACAAAGTTGATGAGAATTAGTCCTTAACTGAGCAATAAGAATCTTAGCTCTCCAAGAAATATTGGCCTCTATGTATGATTTTTGTTTATGACTCTGAGCGGGATTAAACACTTCAATATAGTACCTTTTTTTTCTTCCTAGATCCTTATCCCAAGTACATTTGAGGAACTTATCCATAACACAAGCTTTTATCTCTTCACTGTTTATGGGACATGTGTTCGAGCAAATACCCCATTTACTAAAATATTTGTTATTTTGTTGCATCCACGACTTTTTATTTTGCACAATATGTCATTAAAAACAACCTTAGGACATCTGCCATCTTCCATTTGTTCAATTTTTTTTTAAATACCTTATGGTTCGCACCATAGAAATTGTTTCAATAAGAGCAACCCCTATTTCACTTAACAAATAGTATAAGGAACTACACTTTTAATTTTAAATTTGTTTGTAATCAAACGCTTCTGAATTTTCTTAATTTGTTTCCACTACATGTATATGTATTGCTGGCCCATAGTTCATAACCATATAGAACCACCAGAATCACTAGAATCCCAAAAAGAGTTCGAGTGGTTTTCCTGTCCCATAACTCTTTCTCTCTAACCTATTTTGAAAATAATAAAATGCTTTCACCCTCCAAAGTTTTTTTTTCTTTCTACAACCATCCCAACTTAGATTTTTGTTGAAGTTAATTTAGAGGTATTTGTAATTTGCAACTTCTTCCAGAATGTTGTCTTCAAATTAGAACTTATGCTGGTTATGTTTTCCTTTTTTAGAGAAAACCACTGCTTTCGTTTTGCTAATATTAACTTACATCCCCGCCCTTCTACAAAAATTCTCAAGGGATAGTAAGTGCACTTGCAAACCAAGAGCAAATTTAGCAATCAAAATAAGGTCATCTACATACAAAAGAAGCCTTATAACAAACTATTTTCACTGTGCATCTTTCTCTGTTGGGGCTCCTTCTGAAATAATTTGGGATTATTTTTCCCAAGGAAGATTAGTTCTTCCCTCCTTGAAACCATGCAATCAACCTTTTCCTTTTTTAATATCTGCTTGTAAGCTTTGAGCTTTATGTTATCCTTGTTTGACTCTTTCCGCATTCTCCTTGCTTTTTTGCATTTTTCGTCAAACCAGGCATTCACCAGAAAGCAATTTGTTTCAAACTTCTTAACTTTTTCCCTTTTGCACTCTGCAAGTGCGCATTGAATTAAATGTGTTAATTCATGACTAGGAAGATCGTGAATTGGGATTTTCTCCGTCTGAAAGAGCCTCTCTAGCATCATTTTGAATGTATTAAAATTTTCCGGAGTCAAAAGAATTCCGCCCTTTGGGAGATTTTATTGAACACACTGAGATATTGAATCTAATTTCTTCTTTCCAGTCTAAGAGAAACTTAAATAAATTCGCTTGTGATTTGATTTTAACTCCCGGAGCTGATCTTCGATCAATGCTTCCTCCATTTTCTCACACAAACCATCCAATCAAATTACATAATCTACTACACTTGCTCCATTGTAAGTATTGCAAGTGAAATTATCGGACTTTGCCCATCTATTCAAGCCATTAAAAATGACTAAATCAAAGGCCCCACATAGAGTAAGAAATTGTTCACCAAAGAGATTGCAGCCCTTGTCCTCTGAAATTCCTTCCTGTTGATGATTACTCTCTTCTATAAGCCAAATATGGTCACATCTGATTTACAACAAAGAATGCTAGCTTGCTCATTTGCAGTCCTAGCATTGAAATCACCCACTATAAGGACTTTACTTAGCTGAAAATATGTTGCAATATCTTCTTTTAAGCCTGCAAAGGGACCTTTGTGGTCAAGTCCTCTACTTTTGTAGATTTTTGAAACTTGCGGCACAAAATAGCATGCTACAATTTTGATTTGATTTCCATTTTTTGATATAACCAAATGAATTGTTTATTTGAGTCTTCTTTTTCTAACTGAATGAGACTACCTTCTTTTTCCCTCACTAATAGCATGATACCCCCATATCCTTTGCCATTCCTTGCTGCCTTGTTCCACATTGCCATCTTCCAGTATCCTTCAAACAAAGGTGTCTTGCATGCTTCATTCTCCTGCGTTTTCATGAGGCAAATTATGTTTATATCTTTCACAATAGGCCCTAACCCAGGTCCTCGTCTCCATGGGTAACCTCTGTAGTTCCAACAAAATAATCTTAAGGAAACTTGGGTATGACTTGATTGCTATTTATTTTGACATGCAAAACTCACATTTGAGTCTTTGTCCCTGCTTTCCCATACTGACCTTACTTTCTTATTTCCCGTTGAAGAGTTTGTTGCCTCTTCTTTATTACAATCTTGATGCTCTATTTTGAAAGGAGGTCCAAATCGCGCTATCACAACTTTACCTTTATAAATCCATGCTCTCTTGCCTTCATCTCTTGCTGACCTACCCTTAACATTTCCTCCCTCCTTTCCTCCTATTATCTTACAGTTAAATCTTCTTCTAGAAAAAACGAGAACCCCTCAAGAGATGCTTCTTGCTTAGAATGATATATGTATCCCGCAAGCTAGGCATGATGACTTTTATGGGCCTGACTCTCTCACCGTTAAACTTACCTACCCTCCATGCTTGGCATATTTGTCCTTGCCATAGCAACTTGTCTTTCAAGAAGTCCCTTGCAAGGTCAAGAGTACATTCATTTTTCCCATAGTCTTTTAACCCTTTATTAATTATGTTTGTTGCTCTATTTTGTCTTTCCTTGCTTTCTCTATCTTGCATGTTGTCGACCCGAATGTTTGTTTCTCCTTATTTATTAGCAGAATTGTTAATAACTTGAGCCCAAGTTTTGGAAACTTTTGTGGAATCTCCTTTCCTTACTTCTCCTACTTTCTCTTCATGGTTGTCTATTTGGGCAACCGTTTTCATTTTATCTTGGGATGGTTTCACATTCACCACCTTTGTACTTTCCACAACAAATTTATTTATGTTTTTCACATCCGCCTTCATGCGTTGCCATTCTGTCTTCCCTATTAGGAGAGCTTCCTGTAGCAATGCCACTTGTTCTTTCAAAACTTTATTGTTTTCTGCTAAAGCTTTTTTCTCAGCTGTTATTATATGAATTTTATGATATCTTCCTGCGCTTTAGCTTCTAAAACCTCCAACATATGTTTTTCATTTAAAAATTATTTCACATAAAGATCAGATGACCAGGTGAGAGGTGTGAATATGGGACCATAGAAGGCAAAAGCATCAATGATTTTTCCTCTAGACTTCTTTTTGCCACATGCTTGCAAAGGGGACTTGTTTGAGTTCTTATTGCAAATGGCCCAAGTACTTTCCCTTTGAGATCGTTTTTTCCTTGTCCTCTCCCATTTTAGACGGGCTAGTCTTTGTTTTAAAATGTTTTGATATTGTTTGGCATTGGCCCAAACCCACTTCCCATCTTTGGCGAATGAGGCAATTTTCACTTGTCTTAGATCATTTGTTTCCACAGGTTCTGATATTTCTTGTCCCATTGTCTTGTCCTGAAATTTCTTGTCCCATTTGTTGGCTGACATTGGAACAGGGAGCAACCCCTGCATAAAAACTCCCTCGTTCAGAATTTCCGTGCCACGAAAATCCATTGTGCAAAACTACAAACTGATGATAAAACCGCTGAGAGTGACTACTTTGTTGTAAACCAGATTTTTGCTATCAAAAGTGACTGATGAAATGAATTTTTCGTTAACATCCACACATAAGAAATCTAAAACTAGTTTCCGCTATATATATATTTCCCACAAGTTAAATATATATAAAATAAGCATCAAAATAGTAATATTATTATGGATATGTATACAAAAGTTATTAGATTATTTATTTGTAAATAAAGAAATAAAAAAAGTAGAAGTATTATTTCAATAGATTTTGCATATTACTATAATTTTTTTAATCAAAATAAATTTAAATAAACGTTTACTAATAAAATGTTATTCTTAGAATTGTAAAACTCAATATAATATAAATATTTAATAACACGGAACGACCACTGCGACGAGAGCACGTTTCATAGGGACCAACCAGCGTTCATCTCTTGCAGAGGTTTCACCATGGCAGTTGTTTCAAGCTCCTTCATTGGACTTCCATTATCCCATGATTTGTCTAGCGCTCGAGGCTCATGCAAGCATGCTCCTTCAGGTTAGCCACTTGTCACATTTCTCGTTTTGGCGCACTCGTCATCTGATATCCTTATATTCTCAGCGTCCTCTCCTGTGAATCGTTTGGGCGTTCTCGCCTGTTGACCCTCCTTCTGGAGGCGGTAGGCTCCTCTTCGTTCTACCCTTTCTGTAACTTGTTACAGCTACCCTCTGTTTCTTTCTTCCTATCATATTTGCTGGCTGGCGCTCTCATTCGCAGTGTTTGCTTCGCGGTAAAGGTCAATATCTACCTTTTACTCCTCCTGTTTGTTTTCTGGTTTACATTTACATTTTGCTCCTAGCTGCTCGTATATGTCGGTTTTTGTTCTGGATTTAGACTGTATGGCGGTATTCTAGATTAGTTATCTTATTTGCACAACTTTCCTTAATGGGTATCTTTCACTCCAGAGGGCCTGTTATCTGATTATGGATATTTTTCAGAAGTTTAAAAAGCACTTTGCTCTTTATAAGCCTTGCAAAGATGTCAGGCTTAAGATAGGTAATTGGTGGTGTATATTCGAGTTATACTGTTTCTGTTTTGTTTGTAGCGACTTCCCTGCACATTAGCTCACCATTGCTGGAGTCCCTGCTTTGCCTCTTCTCTGCTCCTGGAACCGGAATTGCTGCCAGTTTTCACAATTTCGGTGTCTGGCTTTTTTCTTTTTTCAAATCTCTCCTTTTTCGGGATTTGAGTTTCATCCCTCTCTGATCAGCTCTGCCCCTGCATTTACTTCCATCCTTTGGTTTCTTTCTACTGTGGATGAATTGGCGGCCTGCTGACGCCGCCCGTATGCTCCTTTTTCCTTTGACGGCTGATCTCAGTTGCACTTTGTCCTTGATTCATATGGGGTAAATATTTCATAGTTGTCCTTCTCATATTCTCGACCCTTCCTTTTCTTTCTGCTGTGTCAGAACGGTTCTCCACATTTACCATTTCTTTCTCCAGGCATTATATGCATTGATCATTCTCCCATGTCATCTGACGTTGTCATTAATGCTCCTGCTTTCTCCTGCCACGTTCTTCTGCTTCATATCTTGCTGATCCATAGGCGAGATTTTTTGTCTGCGTATGGAGGGCGGTTCTGACTCGGCTGCCACCGAGGCTCTCATACAAGCCACTTTGGAAGCTGAGCAGGCCTGAGAAAATGCCACATCCTGTGGTGGTTGGCAGGGTGTTTTGGATGAGGTGGCTATCAAGCCGTCCTGTCAGCATGATGATAAGAATCTTCCTCCCCATTGTAGGGATGGCGGGGAGGTACTTAGATCTCATCGAGGTCTCTACAACAAATCACATAACCCTGTTAAGACCTCTGCTCCTCCATTTGCTCTTAAACTTGACACCGTACATCTCTCAGAAAGAATCGATAGCTTACAACATCTTGCCCTCATTGGTAGATGGAATTTTCCTTCGATGAATGATGCTGATATGCGCTTGTGGATTGCTTCCCACTGGAAGCCTGTCATTGGTTATATTCCTGTGATCTCTAATCTTATGAAAGGCTGCAACTGCTTTCATTTTCTTGCTGCTGGGGATGCTGAATCTATTCTTAAGGGGCCTTGGGTTTTTAAAAGAAGTTTTCTCGCTCTATACCGATGGTATCTTGGGTTTGACCCGTTGAATAACACCCCGTCCAACAACCTCATTTGGGTAAAGCTACCTAATCTTCCCCTTGAATTCTGGTCTAAGGAGACTCTCGAGGAGATTGGGAATGCCATTGGTCGTTTTGTCTATGTGGACCCCTGGTGCTTGGGTGAAAAGGATAAGAGAATCTCTTGGATTCTCATTGAGAAATCCTACAGGGGTGGTTATCCTGAATATATTGAAATTGCTTGGCGGGATCTTCACATAAAAAAACGTTTGGACTTTTGGGGCATCCCTTTCAGGTGTGCTGCCTGCCACAAAACAGGTCATTTGATCAAATGCTGCCCTCGTCTTAAGCTCTCCCGCAACCGTTTATCTCGTCATAAGGTGGGCAAGGCCTTATCCTCCGACAACTTATATTCCTCTGAGCCTTTGAATTTTCGACCTCCCGGGTCTCCTAATTTTCCTCGGGCGGCATCTCTCGACCCTCCTTTATTTCCCTCATCCGGCGGCCCTACATCCCTCCAAGCTCCTCTGCATCTTGAACCTCCCACTCCCCCCTGCCCCCCCATCCCGGAACCTGATAATCCCGCTGCTATCCCATCCCCTGCTCCGTTATCTGTAAAGGACTTCTCTTTTGGATCGTCCCGCATCCCTATCTCATCCTCCCCCCCCTCACCTGACAAGGCCCTTCTTTCACAAATTAAAGGAAAGGGTCCTTGCCTGTCTGCTACCCCTGTTAACTCCCCATCGTCATCCCCTATAAATCAGATTGATAGTGACCTAGATCTCTTCCTTAATAGAAATTCCCTCGAGTTGGAGCCTCTCACCATCCACAAACCTCCGGAACCTGGCTTGCCTTTTATAAGCCCGGACTCGGCAAATAATATCACTTTCAGGAAAAAGACTCGCGGTGGCAGCAGGCATTTCAGGGGCAAAACTACTGTTACAGAGTGTGGCGCCAGGAACCTCTCCCTGATTGATGTTCCTATTCATGGATTATCGGATTCTTAGCCTCTTAGAGCGAATGTGGCTGGCGAATCCTCTAAATGACTCTTATTGTCTCTCTGAATATTTGGGGCCTCGGCGTTGACCCCAAATTTCTAACGCTAAGGAATTTCTTCTGCTCCTCTAGACCGGGTATTATCCTCATACAAGAAACTATACACAATTGTGAGGCAACACTCTCATACTTCAGGCAGATGCTTCCTTCTTGGTATATGGTGGCCACAGATGCAAATGGGCTTTCAGGCGGCCAAGCAACTCTTTGGGACCCCTCCCGTATCAAAGCCAAAGCATATAAATGCTTCGCAGGAATCTTCATCTCTGCTGCAGTCAGGGGCATTAACATTCCTATTAATATCTTAAATATTTATGCGCCCTATAAAAATAGAGCTCCTTTCTGGAGGAAATTTTTTTCCTCAGAAATATTTGATATTGAACATTTGATTATTGTTGGCGATTTTAATTTTACTCTGAACTCTAACGAATGTTGGGGACATTGTAGGCATTTGGACTCTCTTGCAGAATCCATCAAACTTGATCTTCTCAATAATAACATGGTGGATGTTGTTCCTGGGGAGATGAAGCCGACGTGGACGAATGGCAGATCTGATCAGGCTTATATAGCTAAAAGGATCGATAGGTTTCTAGTTCATATCAGCATTATAGAAGTTTTGGGTATGCCTCACTCCTCTGTGGAGAATATCCTTGTGCCTGATCATCGCCCCATTGTGCTTTCTTGGCCGGCCAAGGGTGTCAAAAAGGGCTTTTCGTTCAAATTTAATCGCACATATCTTTAGGATCCAGTTTTTAATGAGCTCATTGTCAACGCTTGGAAGGAGATGTCTTCTACTTCTTGCCACTCACCCCCCCGCTCTCTATGTGAAAAATTGTTTGTTCTGAGAAAGGTTGTAAAGGAGTGGGAGGTGGGGAATAAGAAAACAGAAAAAATGGAGCTGTAGCTCATTCAACAAGAACTAGACTCCATATTGCGGGCGGCCAATGCTTCTCCCCTTTCATTCTCCATGAAATGCCGCATTCGTGTTCTCGAGGGGAAAAAATTTGATATTTTAAATAAAATGGAAGCCTTCTGGCGGCTTAAAAGCAGGGCAACTTGGCTTCGGGATGGGGACAAAAACACGAAATTATTTCACAAGTTTTCTAGTTCAAGAAGGAGCAAAAACGCCATATGGAAGATTACGAATGAAAAAGGTGACACTTTTGTATCCCAACAAGACATCTCTCTGGAGGCGGTAGATTTCTTCAAGCAGCAATACACGCGGAGGTCCAACATTGCCTTTCAGGATCTCTTATGGGGTATAGAGCTGGCCCCCCACATGTTTGATGATAATGCTAATGAGGCGCTATATAAACCAGTTTCGGAAGATGAGCTCCATCGTATTATGAAATCCTTTCAGAAGGATAAGAGTCCAGGGCCGGATGGCTGGACTATAGAATTTCTTATACACTTCTTTGATCTCTTCAAGCAGGATATTCTTGATCTGGTGGAAGCTTCGAGGACAACAGGAAACATTCACCATCATACCTCCTCGACTCTGATAGCTCTCATCCCCAAGAAATCGGACTCGGCCTCTTTCAAAGACTTCCATCTGATCTCTCTGTGTAACATCTCTTTTAAGATTATCACGAAGATTATTGCCGAAAGGATTAAAGGTTTCTTGGCTTCCTCCTTATCTAAGGATCAATATGCCTTTCTTAGTGGCCGGAACATCCTTGATGCCGTGGCAAATACACAGGAATGTCTTTCTTCTCTCTCTGCTCGTCATCACGCTGCGGCCATTATGAAAATTGATTTACACAAGGCTTTCGATTGTGTTGATTGGGGCTTCGTTGAATGCCTGCTTGCTAAGATTGGCCTCAAGTCACATAATATTCGATGGATTTTGGCATGCATTATGAATGTCAGCTACGCGGTTATTGTTAATGGGTTCCCCACTCATTTTTTTCAAGCTGAAAGAGGATTGCGCCAGGGATGTCCTCTGTCACCTCTTTTGTTCATTCTTGTCATGAATTCTCTTAGTCTACATATCAACAAAGCAGTGGCTGATGATAAAATTAAGGCGATCAAGATTTGCAGGCACATCTTTATCTCACATAATCTCTTTGTAGATGATGTACTCTTGTTCGCTATGCTTTGCAGGACTTCGTGGTCTTGCTTCAAGGACATCCTCGATCGTTTCCACAGTGCTACCGGGCTCTTCATTAACAAAACAAAATCTCTGCTTTATCATAATGATGTGGATCTAGATTCGGTGGCTTGGATTTCACAGCTCTTTGGTATTGAATCGGTCTCGCTCAATCTAGGCCTCAAATACCTTGGTTTTCACCTAAAACCAAATGGTTATTCTATGCAAGACTGGCTTTGGTTGACTGAAAGATTTTATAAAAGAATATCTATCTGGGAATTCAGGAGTCTATCCCTGGCGGGTAGGGTCACGCTCTCTCAAGCTGTTTTACTACAGATGGCGGTTTACTGGGCACATCTCTTTTACCTCCCGATCAACATCATCAATAAGCTGACTTCGATCACGGCAAACTTTATATGGGGTGGTTGCTCCAAACAAAAAATGTTTCATCTGACCAAGATGGACAGGATCTCCTTGCCTAAAAATTTGGGGGGATGGGGTCTGAAAGACCTGAGAATCTTTGGTAAGGCTTTGATGTGCAAAACACTTTGCAGAGGCATCTTCGGCATCGGGTCATGGAGCAATACCATTCAACAGAAATATTTGAAAGGCAAGGGCTTGGAGTACTGGTATCGGAGAGGCACTATAGGTATACAAAGAGGTTCGGCTATTTGGCTCAACTTTAAGAAAGTCGAGGAGCTTTTCTTGTTTAAACTTAGATGGCGCATACACACTGGCAACCGAATCCACATTGGTATTGATCCCATCGCCAGCAAACAAAGCTTTATTTTCCTGATGATATTATTTCTGCCTTACATTGACTGGGTATCTTCACTTGGGATAAAATCATTCTGGAATGGTCGGGTCTCTCCCCCACTTGTAAATCTGTAGAACAAATTGGATTGTCGGCCTCTCTCTTTTCTACCTGGGACGTGGTCATTGCGTCCTTACAGTCTTGTGGGATTATGCGTGGGGGTCAACCAGATCATTTATATTGGTACACGCCTAACGTATCTGCTCCCGTCCGCGTCAAAGACATCTATTCTGAGCTCATTACAAAGGTTTCGGGATCTTCTCCTATGTTTCCGATGGCACTATGGAAGACAGGTTGCCCTCCAAGAATGATCTTTTTTGCCTGGCTACTATTCAACAACAAGAATCTTACTTGGGAAAATCTGAGAAAGAGGTGTTGGCATGGGCCCAGCCGATGCTCTATGTGCGAGTCAGATGAGGAGACAAATCTGCATATGTTCTTTCAATGCATCTCCACTCAAGAAATCTGGTATGAACTTGCTTTTTTATATGATTTTCCTCACGTTGTCTTCGATTCTATGCATGCAGCCTTTCAATGGTGGATTTCACAATGTGAAACACGTCGCCCCCTCTTTGTCATCATGATATGGTTTGCCTGGAAGTGGCGGAACCACAAAATTTTCAATGATTCCAGGGCCCCTTTCAAATCCATCCTGCCCTGTATCTGCTCCTATTATGATTACATTTCAGGCAACAGGGTATAGCTTCTTATTATCTGTATCAGCCCTTTTTTGAACATGACTCTTTTTGCTCTCTATGTATCTTCAAATGGTGCTATATGTATTCTGATATGTCTATCTTCGCTCTCTCTGAGCTTTTTGCGCCTCTCTGTTCACCAAAGGTGTCATTGACAATTATTCTGTAACCAATTATGGCTTTTATATTAGCTTAATATAAACTATCTAGCTTTTTCTTCTAGAAAAAAAATATATATTTAATAACACAATTTTATCTCTCACATATAACTCTTATTCTTAATATTTTTTTAATAAAATTTAAATTAATAACTATTAACAAATGAATCAATCTAGATTTCATAATTTTATTCGTTTTGCATTAAATTTTATTCATCACAGCTTACTCCTACCCACAATATTTCTCCTATACAATGTCATACCAGCTAAACTTCACACAAACCACTCAATTTACAAACCAAAAAAATTACACCAAAAAAATAAATAAAACATTTGGTTTTCCTATTGAACTGCATTTGTTTCACTTATTTTCCATAAAAAACCAAAAATGTGTCACGCAGAGATTGAAAAAAAATACACCAAAAAAATAAATAAAACATTTGGTTTTCCTACTGAACTTGGACGCTGCATTTGTTTCACTTGTTTTCCATAACAAAAACCAAAAATGTGTCACGCAGAGATTGTCTGTTTGCTACAACCATTTTCGAACATATAGGTTCTTCCCTCCGATCGGAATCGTTCGTGGCGGTCCAAGCTTTACATCAATTCAAATTGGCTGTCATATTAGAATAGCTTAACTTCAACTTAAGAAGCGAAAAATGCAACAGATTCTTGATTTTGATGGGATGGAGACGAGATTTTTCATTTCTATTAATCCATAGACATAGCCTTTGGATTATTCTTGAATGACTGATTATTTTTTTAGGAAAGGGAATTTGGATTTTTATCTGTTTTTAGTATTCTAGTGAGGTTACTGCAAATGGCTTATATCTTCCTACACTACTAACGTTACTCCATAAACCAGAGCTGTATTTTGGTAAACCACGTTACTCCATAAACCAGAGCTGTATTTTGGTAAACCACAAATAGACACGGCAGGGTGCCCAACAGAGGCCTTTAAA
>APFE030988013.1:0-18637 GCA_000404065.3 Pinus taeda
ACAATACATATTTATACATGCTGAAGCATCCAATACCATGGACCGAAAAACCATCACGTCCAATACCATGGACCAAAAAACCATCGATCCAATTCCATGGACCGAAAACCATCGCATCCAAAACAAACATGTGCGAAAATCATGCACAAAACCATAGGTGGGTCCGTCGAACCTAACATAGGGTCCAAACCAAAATTTTTCGGGGTGCTGCCCTGGACCCCATAAAGTGGGGTTACGGGTACCCCTCAAACCCCCTATTAACTATGTGGAAAGAATATAACACAACCCAACACCAAGATTAAACTATTTGGTTACCATGGATTGTGGCATAAGTAACAAGTTACACACAATCATTATTATACAAAAAGTAAAATAGCAGTGGCATTTGGACTTGCACACTTTCATGGTCTTTTTATTTTTCTTTATGGTTCATTTTTCATGTTTTTTGGCCTTTTTCATTCATTTTGTCCTTTGATTTTTTTTAGGACATACCCTCTTTATATTTTTATATTTTTTTTATTTTTTTACAAATATGGAAAACATTTGCAGAAAGAAAAGGTATGTACACATTACAGATTTAACCTCAGCCATTCAAAAATTATGACACCTATTTGTATAGGAACATAACAAATATAATCCTTGGAAGCACTATACAAATAACAAAAAAAAATTCTTGTTTGTGATGACTATCATAATGCAATGAACTTCATCTCCAAGATTTTGAAGCAATAAATTATTGTAAGGGATGCAAACTAGTTTCATCATTCTAAGGATGGATTGTGTTATTGTGTCGACTACTAGTAATGGCTATCGATATGAGCATTATTCATGGACTTGTATGATTTCAAAATTTTAACATTTGTTTCCTACAATTTCCAGTAATTATTAGGTATTACTTTTTCATTTCTAACACAATGTTATTTACATTATGTAATTGGTGGTCGATAAAGAGATGGAGTAGTCAGCTAACGAAGTATGAAATAGTTTAATAACTTAATGGAATGAGTAGACTAGAAAAAAATCAGCTTAGCATAACAACATGGATCTTGACAGAATTGAGCACAAGCAATGAAGATACAAAGTAGATGGAGGCTACTAGAGGAAACATGGTAAACACTTAGTCATCTGGATCTGCTAAAAAATACTTCATTTCTAGTGTTGCAAATTTGAACTAAATGCTTATACCTAGTCCTAAATAAGATATTAGATAGAAGAAAAACATAGAAAATGAGTTGTTGCAAATGGGGATTACCATTCCCCCATTAATCTTCAATAGTCTTGACAAAATTAATTTCTTTCTAGTTTTCTAATAACCACCTAATGGGTGTCAAGTTCATTACTCTTCTCACTTTCTTTAATTTTTTTTCACAACTCATTCCTATTCCTGATTAGTGAAATTTTATATCAATGCATCTAGCCTGCTCTTGAAGTGTTGTATTTTTATAATGAATAATATATACAAATCATGAGTTGTCAAACCACATGACAAACCACTAGAGCTAGTAAAAAACTATGAGGTGCAAGGCCCTAGCTCCATTTTGACACCATTAGTGGAAATAAAAGTAGAGGAAGAGGAGTGAGAATAGGCCTCCTAATTGTCTTCATCAATCATTGTGAAGGGCTTGATGTAAATCTTAATGATGCCATTTGGAGAGTACCTACGATTGAGGGGGTCTAGCTGTACAATCCTCGGAGGATTTGTGGAGCAAGAAGAAAAGGGAGAAGAGCAAGAAGACTTGTCTCTCCTAACATTAGGTTGAGTTGAAGAAAGTTAAGATGGTGATTTTTTGCTTGAGATGAATCAGGTGCTCATATGATGTAATGTGCAAAATTTTTTTGAGGTTTTGTAGAAGCCACATGTCTGCTAGCCATGTGAGAGGAAATTTGTTCATTTTGTCTCATAGATATACCACCATCCAACTCATGGGTAAGGTGTGTGTAGTATATCTACAAATATAGATAGTCTAAAAGGAAGAACTAATGAAGGAGAGGTATTTGACTTTGAAATTTACGTAATCTCTTACAAAATATGAAATTAAAATCTGTTTTTAGTAAACTAGATAGTTTTTAACTTTTTCGTATACCTTTTTTAATGATTAAATGATTATTTAAAAATTTGACCTGGCTTAAGATGGATGTTCTGAAGTTGCACTTTTTGACATTTCTCATCCTTAATAAAGCTCTCAAATATGTTTTTCAATACATTTAACATAGGTTTTCTATATACCTTTTTCAATGATCAAACGTATATTCCAAAATTTGTGCTAGCTTTAGTATATATATTTTGAAGTTTCCCTTGACATCTTTAGCTCCATTTCTACACCTTACCATCTCACTCACTCATTATTTTCTAGAAGGATATTATTGTTCTGTATCTTGCCATAGACTATTGAGTATTTTGTCTTATACCATGGTCTCTTATATATGTGTCACAACAACACTACCACTAGTTACTTTCTCTCTATATGTTATTTTTAGCCTTTTTTTGGAGATGCACTTGCACTCCCACATCAGAGTCATAATGACTCTACCTTTCGTCAGTCCCATTGACTTCTCTGGTCATCATCTAGATATTAATAAATTTACTTACTTACTTACTTACCTGGCATTATTCATTCTTAAAACATACTTCAACATTTCATTAAAAATGTGAAATGATACAAAAATTTCTAAACTCCCAAGATTTCTGGTTTTTTAATGCCAATTGATGCAAATGTAGGCTAGTTAAAGGCACAAAAACACATAGTTAAGCTTTCTAGCATCCATTGTCTTGTTGTTTCTAATTATTTATTTTTCTTGTCTCCAACAACACCTCTAAATGAACAAGGTTGAGACAATAACAGTCTTATGACACACTTCAACGTCAATCCATGTTACTGGAAGCATAAATTTCTTGTCAGGAAAAATATTTAACTCATCATGATCACACGTTAAATATTGAAGGTCTCAAACTGGTCAAATAATCACCTGTTAGAAGGGGGATAATTTTGCCAATTCGTGTCTTCAAAGGGATTTGCATCATATCTTCATTTCATCTCCAACAACTCCTTTAAGACAAGTAACAACCTTACAACACCCTTAACTTAAATGCCAATATATGTGACTCAAAGTCATCTTTCTTGGTCAGGAGCAAGACCTTCAAACTCATGAAATGGTGAGTTTTGTTGGGTTCTCAAAGGTGAACAAATGTCCTCTTAGAAGGGGCATGATACTTTAAATGCTATTGTTAAAAGGGATCTGAAATTTTTTCATATCTAGAGATATTTTTCTATTCCTCCTATTGAATTACTGGAAATTCAATATTGCAGGTTGGAAACTGCTTCTAGTCCCTCCAATACTCTTGAAATTTATTTTTAAAAGATAAAGGTTCCACTGATCTATCTACCTTACCTTTGTCTGCCTTGAGGACAAGGACATGAGGGTTATCATTGATGCACTTGATGGCCTGGAACTCTTCTTTATATAATTTAGGGCTAGGTAGTTTAACACAACACATAATTCTACCACAATCTCGCTGAATTTCTTCCACAATGTGAGGAGGGAGGTGTTGGGCAATAAGCTCTATGGAACAAAGGATCTCTTCAATGAGAATCTTGTGAGGATCAAGAGAAAATTTGAAGCCTTTTTCTAGGGGTGGACAGTATGGGGATCGATGAAGAGTGAGGAGAGGTTCACCACATACGAAGGTCTAGAATTGGGGGAAGAGGAGTCTAAGGGAGTAGAAGAAGAATTAGCCATTAATAAAGAATTATTAAGATTATTATTGATTGAACTAGAAATATCTACATTAAGAGGAGATGAATTTTTCGAAATCAGATCGGTTAAATTATTAACCGACTTAGAATTTGAATGATTTGAGTGATCCAAATTAAAATTTAATTGATTTAGAGAGGGATTATGGTTTATATTAGATCGATCCGCATTAATATGATTCGAATTAGAATTACAGTTCGAACTTGAGATGTTGATAGTGGGACCATGGGGGGAATCAGACTTTATAGAGAAGGATGAATTAGTGTGATGCAAACTGTAGTTTGAGTTAGTAATAAAGAGAGAGGATAGTGGGGGAAGGAAAAAAAAAAATTAGATAAAAGTGTGGGGCTATTTAGAGACCCGAGAGTGAATCAAATTGGGCAACGCTAGATCGAAGTAAGAGGGAGAGGGGTTAGGTAGGAGATGGAGAGTTAGCGTTGGCTTCCGTGCCGATCGCAGGAATGAAGGGAGAATAAGAACTGGAGGAAGACACATTATTTTTCTTTTATTAGAATCAAATGGATCAGGAACATAATTAGGGAGAGTGGCATTTCGCAAGGTGAGAGGTTATACTACTGAGTTGATCGAGGGAGAGTCGTGAGAAGTTGAAATGGAGGCGGGAGTAATAAATAAAAAATATGAATCGAGAGGATCAAATGGAGAGCTTGGGGGGGAGTCAATTGATAGAGATCAAGGTTTAGGGCTAGCTGCCATGCTGATTGTAGGAATGAAGGGAGAATAGGAAGTGGAGGAAGACGCATAATTCTTTTATTTATTAGAATTCAATGGATCAGGAACATAATTAGGAAGAGTGGCATTTCATGAGGTGACAGGGCTGACTGTTGAGTTGGGTGAGGGAGGGTCGTGAGAAGTCAAAATGGAGGTGAAAGTAAGATCTAAATCGAGAGGATCAGATGGAGATATTGGGGGGGATTCAATTGATAAGGCGGAGATGAGGTTTGACCGGTTGATGCTGGATAGGTTGGAGACTAAGTCATGGTTCAGGCAGTCGATTTCTGAGGTAGAGTGATGCTCTGATGGATGGTAGAGAGGTTCAAGCTGATTGCAAGGGTAATGGGTAGTGACAACCGGTGAAGGCTACGCAAAGGAATGAGCGGGGCTTAATTGACAGGTCAAAGAGGGTGATTGTTGAAATAGGTTAGTGAGTACTCTAGATGTGTCGAGACAGCTATACAGTAGTGAGAGGACTGGAGGTTTGGAATCCAAAGACCATAAGAGGCAGAGCATGAAGGGAACCTCTATCAAACTCTATCAGACCATTAAAGGTTCTCAGGTCCCTTCAAAATGTGTTTAACCCTTCATACACAATGGGGGCACAGAGAACATGGACGGTTCTTGGTTTCTTGTTTTTGTAGGTGCTCTAGGTATTCCATTTTGTTGTTAATTGCTATTTTTCATTTCAATTGACTTATTTAGCTCATTTGTGGACATTAGTATAATTTTATTTTATTTTGTTTCTTGCCTGATCTTGCAATAGTGCCTTTGCATTGTGTAACCTTTTTCTATTTAATGATCAATTGCTTGAAGCTCACAAACCTTAGAATATTTGCAACCCCTGTAACAGAATGATTTGTCTCCCATCCAATTGGAAGAGTTCTATGGTTTCTCTGAGAAACTCTACCTCCATGATTTCTTCCTATTGCATCATTTTCACAGGTTTCAACTTTTATCCTTGACAAGTTCTCCGATATTACATTGAGTACAAATAAATCTATATAGGTTTGACTCATGGGAAACCCATGAGTCCCCATGGGTCTTCCCAAGTCTCCGCTGAGCCATGTTACTTGGATCATACTTAGCTTGCTTGTCTGAACTTGTTAAACGTAGGCTCACTTTTCAAGACTTTAGAGTTTAGAGGCTAGACTTGTGATCCGGCTCAAGACTTGAGAGTCTAGAGGCTAGAATTGTGATCCAACTAAGTGTGCAAATGAAGATCCTATATGGAAGTATGAAGGGTTAAACACATTTTGGAGGGTCAATCATGCTTTGCAGATAAATATCAAGTATCAAATGTTGTATTATCATATAATATGAGATGATCTTATGAATTTGTGCACAATATGTTCTTTTATAACTTTATATGGATTGGGAATGTCATATTTTTTGTGCACAATTACTATGTACTGTTCCCAATATGTGAGTTTTTTGGTAGTTTTCGAGGCTTGCCCATTCTTGACCAGAGTTTTTCTGGGTCACTGATTCTTCCCAAGTTCCAGGTGAGCCAAGTCTTTTCCAAGATCAAGCCTGAGTCTAACAACTTTGATACAACCAAAGACTTGCTTTATCTTATTTTTGGCCAGATCATGTAAGAGAGCCTTTTTATGCGTCAGATTATTATATTTAATGTTTAAAATTTTTGTGTTGGAACGTCTAGGAGTATCTACAACCCCTCAATATAGTCATTTAACTCCTAACCAACTAAAAGAATTCAATTGTAGTAATATTTGTCTTTGCCAAGAAATATTACCATCTTGTCCACGATTTATCATTTTAACAGGTTTTAACTTGGACAATTTCTCTGACATTACATCAAGCATAGTTTCAATCAAAGACTTTTGGGAAATGGTTTTCTTCAATTCGAATGAAAAGGAATTCCAACAATACATTCTGATGTCCCAAATCAACTGGTGTTCAAAGAGTGCAACAACTATCATGGGTTCTTATCCCTTATGATTATTCCACATAATGTAATTAAAATCATGTACATGACCATATGAACCAAATGCATTTCCCTTTTTGTCATGTTGAAAAAAAATTCTAATTTGAGACTATATATGCTATGATAGAACATGAATGCATCCCCTGTCATGGGTATAAATATCACAAGTTACAACCAACACCACTTTTGTTGATGTTCCTCCTCAAAATGTTCCAATTTTCTTGGCAAATACATTGTCTTTTTAGTTAAGATAACAAATTAAAGGTAAATAATGGAAAATATTGAAATGTTAGTTTCATGGTTTTGTCTCCTTTAACAGTGTCTCTTGTTCTTGATAGGATGTATATAAAAATCAATGTCGAAGACAAGCACTCAAAGTTTACATTTGCTTTGAAGTCTTCCAGATAAAATTTAAAGTATCCTCTTATAATATATAGGCCTCTACAAACTAAGCAATCTATATGTGGCATGGAATTTCTATTGCGTTTCATGTTCCTTTTTGTTTTTTCTTTTGCCTCCAGTGTTGCAAAAATTGCTGAAATTGGTTATTTTTCATGATTTTTTCACATTGCTGATATGCTCTGCCTAAAGATACATGATTTTTGAGGTATTTGAATATATTGTGATATTTTGAAAAGATTGTGATATATCTGTAATATATCGTGACTTGACTGAAAATGTTACCGAGGGTGAGACAATATACTGTTAAAGTGTGAAAATTTTAATTATTTTGCTTATTTTTTTTGCTACAATTTGGTTTTTGGCCAATATGAGTTTTATTTTCATATTTATGTGGTAATGTGAATTTTTTATATTGTTGGTGTTTTAGATTAAAAAGGAAAAAAATGGAATGTTTTTGTCTTTTTAAGTTTGGTGATAATTTCTTATTTTTTTCTTGATCTTTTTTTATTTTATTTATAAAAGGTATCTTTCCAAACCTTTGGTGATATATGCCCCAAACAATATTTGCAACATCTTTTTACTATTGTGCATGTGCCTTTAGCTTTTTTACTGTTGTTTTATTTTTAAAGCAATCTTATTGGTACACAAATGGGAATTAGCTGGTGATCTAATTTTGAAGATCACATGATTTCTCATTTTAGACATTGTTAGCTTTTTGTTTCATGGGAAGAATAGAATGCCACTTTGCAACCTTAATGCTCAAAATTCAGTTGTTTGTTTCTTTAGCAACCCATTTTCTTCTTTCTTCACCACCCTCTACCTATGAGAACTATTACAGTGAAGAGAAGGATGCCCTTAAAAAACCCAAAGACATAGAAGTCAATATCCCATCCTTGGGCAGTCCTTGTCCTCTTAACATACATTTATCCTCAGCTACACAAGTCAGATTCAGTGCTTTGAACAGGAGCAATGTACACATAATAACATGTATTCTATGCATCGTGGCCTTCTTTTTTCCACAAACATAAATCCAAACCCCAAGGAAAACTACATACAAAACAAAGAAACAAAACTAAAGTGAGGGAAATTGGGTATGACTTGCAGGAAGGAAATCCTTCAAATTGCCCTCCAAGTTGTACATTTTGGTGTGGACATTAATTAAAACTCCGTACTAAGTATGACAATTTGAAAAAAAAATGTTATACTTATTGACATCTACAACACGGTATGAGTTATTATATGTATCGTTTGCATGCAGCTCCTTGAAGTTGAACAATGGTGTGATGTAATGACTGTTAAGGACACAATAATTGGGATTCTCCTCCAATTCTACCAGAAACTACCCCAAATTCTCATCTAATAATAAGAAAATACCCATCGTGGAGAGATCCAGATCAGGGCCTTGCGGTGTGCTCACCCATGCCAAATATTTTACAAATATTTCAACATGCCCTGTGTGAGTGAACCCAAAATTTTCAAACATAATCATGGCTCTAGAAACTGAATCTATTATGGAGTCCCTAATCTTCGTAGAGAAAATGGATAGGATGGAGATCCAAATTGTTGGGATGACCTGAACATAGATGCACAACATAGTGGGTAATTTGAGGTTTCCCATGGCTGGAACACCTAATTCTGGACTCAGATCTAAGTGTTTGAGAAAAAAACCCACAAGGAATCAAGACTTATGGAACATTCTAAAGCTAGTTGAACACATGGGAATTGTTAAATTGTTGGTAAGCGAGTCAAAGAGGGAGGGAATCTATAAAAAGCAATAGGAATCCTGCATGGATGGAACAAAGATCAATTGTTCATAAGGGAAAAAAGGTAGTGAATTTTCTCTACTAGGGTTAGAAAATGATAATAGTGCAACTAACCCACCTCTTACTTCAAGTCCAAGCAACCATCTGCCTCAGAATCAATTTATGAACTAGTTTACCAGAAACTACATGAAATATTGATTATATATATAAACCAATTGAATTGGCTTGTCGAATTGGTTATGTACCGAACCATCCAGTTTGATATGGAACTAGTCACTGAACCAGTTCAAGGGCCAAACCATCCTCTTTTAGGTTTAAACTAGCTGAATTGGTTGGTTCTCGTATGGTTGGTTTTGAAAACCCTTGTACTTTGAAATTGATTTTATCATTTTAGGTACTTCTCTTAGACATTTTACATTGGATTCCAAGAACTTTGACTTGAATTGAAATTGACATTTTCCAATAATTATATCTTATGTATTTATGTTTGGATTATCTTTCCCTTGTTGGTCAATGGTCTTGGTTTTTAGAAGAGAGGTTGGCCTTCACATGCAAATGATAAGAATATAGAGCCCAGGTAATACTATTTATTACAATAGTTTATTTGAATGTGTTCTTCAAAGCATAATTTTACTTGTTTATCTTATGTTGCAATTCAATTCTTTTATTTGTCTATTAGAGTTATGAAAAGAAGGAATAGTTTACATACAAGTAGGCAGGAGGATTATCAATAGTCTAGGTGATTATGTAGTTATCCGTAGAATTGAGAGCGTTGAGATCATTAAATGTTAAGAAAACTCACTGTAACCATGTTATGTGCTTAAGTCTATAATAAAGAACCCACTACAATCACAACAAGGAGCAGAAAAGAGCGTAAGGACAAAGAAAACCAAATCTATAGCTACCCCCAAAATGCGCAACTTGGATGTAGATGACAGAAGGATAAATGAGTTTGGGACATTGGTTTCTCTTGAAGATAAGGCTTAAGGACTTGCAAGTAAAAATAATAGAAGTGACAGTTTTCAATTAGTTTTTGGGGTCACAGACCAAATTGAAGAGATATGATTAGTTCTATATCATGACGGGGATGTTTCTTTCATTTCTAATTCACGAGACAAAAAGGTGAAGGGTGAGCAAATGAAATTACGTGACAAAGCCAGACTTGTCAACTAGAAAATGGGTCATCCCAAAATAGTGCAATAGAGTGTTCCAAGAAATTAAGGTTAGGAATATTGTGAAGAAAGTAGAGGAGGCTAACTAGATGAAGAAAAATTCCTTTAAGGAATTGAAGAGGATGGAAAAAATTGCTTTAAATCAACATAAAAAAAATCATAGGGCTTATAAGGTACATTTTCATGTAGTTCAAATCATTTTTTGGTTATTTTAATTTCAATTGTATAACATGTATATCTATTATCATCATTAAGTATTAACTCCACAGTATAAAATCCTTAACTCGTTCAAATGATTTGACAATGTCATCAAATATTAAGTTGTATAAATGTTGAGTGTGATGGCTTCGTCATGGGGCTAACATTTCTATCTAGTTTGCAACAAAGTGAACATAATTTGGTGGCATAGAGACCTACAAAAATAGATAATGTTGTTAAGCACCATGGTTTTCTTATGTATGAGAGCAAGAGTCTTACATATACAGATGTTGCAACAAAAATGAATGATTGGAAATAATTGGTTGAGGAAAACAAGCCAGGGCCACTACGGAAGATGCAATCAGGTAGATGTATGAATTGTGGAACCTGCTTTTGTCATCAAGGATAAGTCCATACATCATTTATTTGCCCCTAATTATTTACTAAAACAGCAAGTGAAACATAATGTAGTTATACAATTCAAACTTCATATGTTATAACTTATATTCATTGTTTGAATGTTTTCCTTTTTGTATATTGCAAAGCTTCTTAATTACATTCCTTGTTCATGTATAATTTTTGTTTTCTTATATTGTACACTTGATTGTATTATACATGTGTGAAACTTTTTCCTCCATGCAGGATAATAGTGTATGTCCTCTTGGGAACAAAATACCTCAATGAAATGAATTAGTGCACCAAGGGCATTGGCGAGAAGCATTGGACCAACTGCTGGAAATAAATAATTTTCAAGAATTCAATGAATGTGTATGCCTTTCCCTACCCCTTCTAAAGATTTTTGTGTACTAGGAATAATTGAAAATACAATATCTATTAAAAGTATTCAATGTGCCAACATTGATAAAACTTTCGAAGAAGGTTATATGGTTCCACATCCACCCAAGAAGAGGACAAGGTATGTGTCTTTCCTTTATAATTATTAATGTCATTCTTATGATGCCTATCATCTTGAAAGTAATCTGTCTGTTTTCTATGATGTGGTGAAGTAGATCCTAATATGGATGGGTCATTAGATGTAGGAAGAAACTTGTTATAGTGGGCATTGGGCAAGCTAGTTTGTTTGTTGATAATCAGCTTAATAAAGCTCGTGGTTTACTCTGTCATTGTTTATGAACGTGATAATCAACTTGGAGGTTTGACGGTGTATGGAGTTCCTAATATGAAAAACAAACTTGATGTTATCCAATGACATGTTGATCTGATGGTAGAGGAAGGTGTTAATTTTGTTATGAATGAAAATGTTGGAGTTGACTCTCTTTTCTTTGTGGAGAAGATTCACACTCAAAATAGTGTTTTTCTTTTGGCATATGGTGCAACGAAACCAAGGTACAATTTCTATATTTGATTTCAATTCACATTTTTCCCATAAGAGTCGAGACCCTTGTTGTATAGTGTCAAATTATTTATATATATTAATTCCCAGGGATCTCCTATGCTGTGTTGAATTAACAAGAATACATTTTTCTATGGAGTTTCTTCATTCAAATACTAATATTTTGTGGGAAAATGGATTTCGAGATGAAAAGCTTATTTCTACAAAAAGGAAAAGGCTTGTTGTCATTAGAGGAGGAGACATTGGAATTGATTGTATAGCAACAACCATAAGACATTGATGTAGCAATGTTGTGAATTTGGAGCTCCTTCCACAACCCCCAATTCTCGTGCTCCTCAGAATCTTTGGGCTCAGGTTTATCTTTATTTATTTTCATCTAAATAAAAATTAGTTATCTATTAGTTTCTAACATGTTGAATCCTAGAATAATTCCATGATTATCTGTCTTTGTTCACCTTTTGGTAGTGACGTAAGGTTTTCCAAGTAGATTATGTCCACCAGGAAGTTATTCCTAAGTTTGGTAAAGATCCCATGTCATGTGAAGTGTTGACAAAAAGGTTTATAGATAATGAAAATGGAAATGATAAAGGGCTTGAATTGATTAAGGTCAAATGGGAAAAAAAATGAGTGGAAAGTTCCAGTAGAAAGAGATGGAGGGCACAAAGGAAGTTATAGAAGCAAAACTTGTTTTCTTAGCAATAGGATTTCTTGGACTAGAACATGTAAGCTATGTTTTTTTAAGAATAAAATTTTCTGCTAAGGTCATATAAAAATTTGATTTTTTAATGATAAGCACAATGTCACGATTCAGGTCCAATCTAAATCTAGTTGACAACATCCATTGTTGGACTATGTTTTTTTCTTTGGAAAATTGAGTAATTCAGTGATATTACAACTTTCCCAATCCATAACCTTCAATACACATATTTTTAACATTTATATTATGTGTGTAAGATATACTTGACGTACACACCATATTTTCTAGAATTTCTCCATTTACCTCCTCACTCCAATTTTAGTTTTTATTTGGTTTGACAAATTATAGTAGAGAAGCTTGATATGGAAAGGGATAACAGGTCAAATTTCAAAGCCAAATTTGGTGATTTTGTAACGAGTGTCGATGGTGATTTTGTTGCTGGTGACTGTAGATGTGGATACTCACTAGTGTTTGGGCCATTGCTGAAGCAAGACCAACAGCTACCTAGATAAATAAATTTGTGATGAAGGAAGACCAGTTGATCAAAACTTGTGAAGATAGTGGAGGAGAAGGATAAACACCCAATGTTCACTTTCAAAACATAAGTGCCCCTTGGGCAACTTGTTGTAGAAATTCATAATCCTAGGAAAAATGGAAATAACATGCTGAACATGGCACTCACATGCCTTCTTATTGAAGTTGTGAAATGAATCAAAGGTTGATTTATTTGCTTTGAGTGTCTCACATTGCTATTCATTAATACTAATAAGGAGGAAATTTTGGAAGCATTAACTGCCTGGTCCAAGGTATTTGAGATGGAAAAATGGTCTATATGAGACATTTCAGACCCAATGGACATTTCATCATTTGCATTTATATTCTATTTTTTTTTCTATGTACACTATCTATGACGTTGATGTTTGAAATCCATAACTATTCCCTTGGAGGAGTGCAAATGTGGTTTCCGAGTCCTTTTTCTTGATATGGCACCTTATTTTCTCTTCGAATTCTACATGGAGATAGATGTTTAGTGGTGTAGAAGGAGAAATTAATCTTTGAGTCTATGAAGGTCGTTGACAGGAAAAATTTATAAAAAAATATTTAAACAATGTACAACTTCTCTGTTTGAATGACAGGTCCAAGAAGAGCTCAAGATGTGAACATAACTCCTGGTCCTACAACCATTGCACAAGTTTGGTTTTTCTTTTTTGATAGGTTCTTTTCTAGTATACTATTTGATCTGTTTATAACTTTCTTGGAAAAAAACACAGGGATGAGGAGGCACATATTGCAATATTGTTGTCTTTGGGTTCCTGGATTGAAAACTCAGCATATGGCTTTGTATAAGATGCTGCTTCTTTCTTTGCTATGGGATTTAAAGAGAATTAAAATTTGCAAAGAGCACACCTTCGTAGTCTGAAATTAGCACACCATAACTCAAATATTTTGATACAGGTAAATATTGTTGTCTAGCTCTAATGGTTCGAAAGTTCAAAGTTATAAATGATCTTATATTAGCTTTAAATATTTTGTTTTAAATTAAATATGCCCATCTTGAAATTTATTTTGAATATGGTATTAATTGAATTAATTGCATTGTATTTTTCAACCAGATGATACCTTTGGTGGAGCCATTGATACAACTTTGTAAAATAGGTGCTTCTAAGCTTGCACAAAGACTAGAGGGAATGTATGCTCTACTTATTGTAGCAAATATTTCAGATGTGGATAAAAAATCTAGTTAGTGACATATTGCTCATACAAGGCCTTTCCTTTCTATCCATAAAATGGAGAGATAGAAAGTCACCCATTTTCATAGGATCGATGGATGTAAATTAACTATACAAATGATTACAAATAACAAAAAGATGTCACTATCTGGATTTTATTCTTATGTCAATGTGACAATGGTTTGTGGTACTAAGGAGATGTATATGGTTTTTCACTACCACGCGAAGTCACAAGTAGACTCTAATGTCTCAAGGGTTACATTCATTGTTGAATTTACTTAGAAGCTGGTGCTTATGCTTGGAAGTGATCCTAAAATACCCTTTTTTAAGAGTCCACTACATCATATCTCCATTACCTTCCTTTGTATAAATTATGTTTATCCCTTATGGACTCATATGATTTGCATCTTATCAATATGTGTGTATCTTGTAGATGTAAAATATATGAGGCATTCTCCATTCTCCAACCCTATATTGATTTTTTCTATTTTCACCTTTGATGCAATCAAGCATTGATCCCATGTGATCATCAAATTTCTCCTCCATGATAGTTTTGTTATATAATTTATGATGCATTCATGCATGCTTATGTATGTTTGATTGCATACGAGAGAGAGGATGTGAAACCTGGTATTCTTTGTTTTCAGGAGCTGCCCCTACATCACGAATAGCACACATTCAAGATACCGCAATCGACACGCGAGTCCTACGTAAGCAACGACTAACGCCCTGAGCTCCATGTCTACATTCGGAGTGGAGGAGAGAGGTAACCCCCAGAGTGGTATTTTGAGAAAGGTGTGCATCTCAATCCTTTTCTATTATTTTTGTGCCATGTCAGTTTCAAGCTTATGCTTACCTTGTGAAAATGGAAAAGATTGGATGTTTTAAGTTTGTAGTAGTTCGGGGTCCTCTTATAATCAATTATATTTGCAAATGAATTTAATGTATTTGTACATTTGAAGTCATCATTGTAGTTGGTCTAATTAATAGATTATTGACTACATAGTTTGCATATGGATTTTGACATTATAGGTATAGAGATGATTCTTAGCATTGAGGTAGTGAAAATTGAAATTTCCACAAAAACTTACAACTTTCAAATACACTACTTTGATCATTGCGACGGTTCCACTTTAAACTCTATTTGTATTTATATATTTTTCAGTATATTAATAATAAGAAATTGTTATACAATTTTTAAAATAATATTTTTATTAAAATTATCTATGTAGAACCAATTTATTTTCAAGTTACTTATCTTTTAATTTAATTAATTAAATTGCTTACTTCGTATTTTATTCTTCTAAGAATATTATATTAATTATTTTTATCTTTTTATTAAACCTATTATAACAAGATACAGGTGGTGGAAATGTGCCCAAAAAAAGCAGTGGCATTGCCACCACGTTGCTCTGGTTTATTATATGTTGTCTTTTTCTTTCCATTTGTTTTCACAAGTTATCAATAGTTTTGAACTTTTTAGCATGTAACTTAGTTGGCATGATTGTGCCTAAGCTTTTCCTGAAGGTTGAACACTAAGTCCTTAAGGTGTTGTTTTTTATGGTGATGTTTTAATTGTTTTGTTTATACAGGTCATCTAGCCACATAATGACCATTATTGCCAAATTGAAGAAAACTTGTTCAAGTTTCTTGCTTTTCTGGGGAAAAATGACATTGATATAGCTGATGTTGAGGTATATGTTACATAATTTTTTTATAGTCTACTTTATTTTATATTCTAGTGTTCATCATCTTTCATGTCTTATACTATGCATTGTATCTTATTTCATTTTCAGAAGAAGAGCTCAGTATTGATGGTAAGAAGCAGGAAGTCAAGAAAGAGGAGAACAATAACACTGGAGTGGCAAATGCAGAAAGAGAGAGAGAAGAGAATTGGTCTAGTGATACCCTTGAAGCCAATATCTTTCATGAAACACACACATACAAATTGATGGTCAAGTATTTAGATTTGGTGGATTCACCTGCAATGCCTTGGAAACACAATAATAATGTTTTGAAGTGATGAAACAATATTTCATATGTAAATTTTAGTCCAACCAATTTTAAGTTGGAAATTGATATTGTAATACTTGACATTTCATATAATATAAATTGTGGTTGAAATTATTTATTGTTGTACTTGATATTATTTAGCATTGTAATTAACATATGTAACTTTGTGTTTTCATATCAGATGAATGTGCACATTATATGACATTTTTTTAATTTAGTAGCAAAATTATACTAATTAATTTATTTTGATTAATAATGAACACATAAAATAGAACTAAGACTACTAAATTGGTAGTTTATATTGATTAATGATGAACACAAATAAAATTATACAATGACTAAATTAGTTGTTTATAATGATTATTAATGAAGGTAAATGAAATAAATATAAATTACTAAATCAATTGTGTATATAATGAATATAAAACTACCAAAAAAAGATAAATGACTATTGTAAACAATAAATTTGTGATCACAAATGACGACTAAATTTTGCATACATACGACTATTAGTAGCTAATTTACAACATCTTATAACACAACTGAAATTTAGTCGTATTTTTTTGGTCATTAATTGGTTTCAAGCAATGACTAAAATTTGCATATATGTGACTATTAGTAGTTAATTTACAGTATCTTATAACGTGACCAATATTTTGGTCATATTTCATTGGTCATTAATTTGTTTTCTTGGGTAATCATGTGGTAGTATATTTTGTTGTGTATTTGGTCATTAATTGTGACAATTAATGACTAAATTAATGACAAAAATTATATCTAGATATACTACTAGATGATAAAATTGAGAAGATCTATTAATGACTAAGATAAATATGACTAAAATTTAGTCGGGTTATAAGTTACTGTAAACTAAGCACTATTGGTCATCAACTAAAAAATGGTCATTTATATTCAAAATTTAGTCATTTGTTTAGTAATTAATTAGCCATTTTGTACTAGTGTATCTTAGAGTGGTTTGAAGAGCTTCTTCCTTGGTCTGAGGAAAATGGGACGCAACATATTTTCCAAGGGTGCTAAATGGCTCCTAAGAAACCAATCTATATAGACACGGTCTTTAAAGGGTGGGGCATGACATGTGCTCCTCCTTCTATGCCACTTTTGAACATGGTTGAGAAGCCGAATGGCAGGCGACTGAAAGAATGAGATCAATAACTCCATACTAGTGTTGTACTAGAGAGGTAACTGGAAATATGAAAGGAACGCTTTAGCAAGCATCGCGAAAATGGAATGAGATGCGGTAGGCTGGTCTACATACCATTTAGTAGCGTCTCCAATGAGTGTGCATTGGAGCACCCGAAGACGAATGGAGTCATCGGTAACGGAGTTGGACGAACACCACATGTGGAAGGAGCGGACGTGATTGGTAGGGTCCTCTCCATCATTACCCTCAAACTTTGGGAAATCTGAGAGAAGCTTAGTTGGCATAGAAGGCCAACTAGCATCGTGGTGTATGGGTCGTTTATCAACTAGCTAAAATCTTGTAGACATAACCCAGCCATAAAAGGGAGCATGGGGGTTGTCGGAATGGTTCCTGAGACTATTACACTTCATGTGACTACGGGGATAGAACCAGAGCCAACACCAGGTTGGGTTCTTGCACCAGTTGTGGGTCTAGACATGGTGATGATATGTGATGAAGGAGGCTCAGAATCAGATGAGGAATCAGATGAACCAAGAGAAGAATTGTTATGGGGACTCGAAGGTCTATGAACTCGCACATGACAGGGAGGGGTAATATGCCCAAGAAGAAACTGAGGGTGAAGGCCTAATAGTCTCTGCGACAAATGCCTTGGTAGCGCAATGGTGGTATGAAAAACGTGACACATAAATGGTGAATGGAGATCAAATATATGCCTTTGTCTCAGTGAGGGGAGATAAATTTATTATGTTAAGTCTTGGCTTGCCGGTGTAAACCAAGCACCCTTCACTTAAGGTGTGCTTGTATGTGTGAGTGTATTTATTGATTAAGCCAAGATCGTGTTTGTAAAAAATAAAAACGTTTGCTGAAAATAAACTGAAATTAACAAAAGAAAATGAACATCAAAACAATTCACTAAACCCCACCCAAACTGGGTTTGCAAACATTGTGTTGGTTGGTGGCTAAATCAACCGAAAACACACTAAAAATGTCAAGAGATCTAGTGAACAGTGTGACTGGGATCAAGTGACACTAGGTTGTTGGAAAGTGGTGCAACAACAACAAAAAACCAGAGAGGAAGATCGTTGCAAAAAGATAGGGAGATGGGTGAAAAAACTAGGGAAACCGATGGGACCCTAAGGTCAATGACCAAACAAGTTTTATATGAAACTATGGTTGGTGACAACCTATCTTCATAGATCTGAAACAGAAGGGTACGGATCTTGAAAATATGGCTGAAAGTGTTGCAAAAACTTAGACTACTCACTCAACTAAACTCCTCCTATAAACATGAAAGTGTACTAGAATCCCTAGGGGGCTAAATTTCACTTCGATGAGTAAATCAGAGTAGAACAATGCCTAAGAGAGATGAGAGAGAGGTTAAAAAACCTAGTAAAAAACTCTCTAAAAAACACAGAAACAAATTTGATAAAAAACTAGAAACCCTAAAATCACAAGTACTATCCTTTTTAGGTGAGAACGTAGTTTTTGGAGTGAAAGGTGCGCTCTGAACTCCAGATCGTGATTTTTTGGGCCAAAAAATGTGATTTCTACTCCTTGATTCTTGATCAGAAAATCTCGGAAAAAACTGTCATCTCTGTTACAGCTGGTTCTTGTGACCTGCAGAAAAGACCAAAAAACTTGCGGAAGTTAGAAATTTAACAAATCGAGGATTAAAAATCTAGGAAAAATTAAGATAATGAAAAAAAGAAGAAA
>APFE030988016.1:0-32051 GCA_000404065.3 Pinus taeda
AATAACATTTTAATATTAAATTTACTTAGAGAAAGTTTGACTAGGGTCCTTGAATGATAAAGTAGTTGTTGGAGTTTTTTAGCCGTTGGAGTCTCTGCTTGGACTATTTAAACGCTGAGCTAGATCTGCATTTTCAACTTGTCCTGATGATGAACCACATGGGTTGGTTCGAAACGCGTTGGCAGAAATCTTTCTTATGTGATTTACGCTGAAGCTCTCCTTATGAAAGAAAGACACTAAGAAGAAAATTTTCATGGCCACTAATTCATGAAACTAGGTGGAAAGCACCGCAGATGTGGATAACAAGATTGTTTGTACATCATTACAGAATAGGGTGAATCTTAGTAGCCATCAATTGTTGAGAAACCAATGTAGGTGTAGATTAGGATTGATTCCTCTTACTTAATAGTTATTTGAGAGTATTTGTTGGCCTTTTATTACTTTATTATGTCTTATTCATCAAGCATTACCAAAACATAAAATGCATGAAGCTTACAAGAGTACAAAGAACACAAGATATAAGCTCCAAGCCAGGGAAAAACCCCACAAGGTGGAAAACCTAGTCAATTCTTCCTTATAGAATCAAATCAAAGTGAGACATCCAAGACCCAAAGACCAAAACCAAGACCTCCTCAAGCACCAATTCTGCCCTCCTTTAAAACCTTCATTCAGCAAGTCAAATATCAAAAAGTCAATGGTGGTCAAATCTTCCCTTGCTCAAGAATTCGACCCTGCAACTCAAATCTCAAATTCAGCTCTGCAATTTTTCAATCTTGCAGTTCGTACAGTTGCCCTAGAAACTCACACGTGTGGACTAGATCAAAGCAAAAATCAGAATTTTCTTTTCTTCTTTGGTTTTCTCTTTCTTCCTAGGCCTTCACACTCCTTTTCTTCTTTTCTTGCTTAGAGTTCAAACTTGTTTAGCGAGGACGAAGTATCTTCCTTTATATACCCTTTTCATGTGATCGAATAGGCCTCTCCTAAGCCAACTTCTTCTGGAAAAGCTAACTTGGTCTTGGGGATCACAAGGACACTTCTAGAGTCAAAAATAATATTTTATTTTGATTAAAAATTGCCTAAAAATAATATTTTATTTTGATTACAAATTTCCTAAAAGGGAGTTTGACAAAATTTCTTATTGACTCAAGAAACCCAAGAAGCATGAAGAACATGCTTATCTAGAAAAATAACAATAATAATAGATTGTTCTTTCTTCTTTTTCTTTTTACAAGTATACATTGATTTAAGTACAAATAGAATTATGAAAACAGAACCCAGTTACAAATTTCAACACTCCCTCTTAACTAGGGAGGTCTTCATAATTCTATAACAAGGTACAAGGATACTCAAATTGAAATATTCTCATAAGAAGAATCAGATTGATAAGTCATGTTTAAGCATCAACATTATAACCAACATTGTCAATCTCAAGAATATAGCAAGGCTTTGATTAACAAGCTCTAACTCTCCACCAGATTAGAATTTAGAGCACAATGTTGGGAGGTGTTAGAGTCGGCCTAGTAGCCCTCCATCAACGATCAAAACTCTTTGCATTTGCATAATTAGGTGTCTCATCAGTGTCATCTCATTGCATTCCATTAGGCATGCCATAACCCTGATGGAGGAGCCAATGTCTTTATTCCCCTCTTGGCACTGCTGGATCAAGTTGTTTCAGTCAATAAATTATTTCAAGGTTACTTGTTTTGTCTGGAGGTCAAAAGTCCTAGGTCTAGGGTTTAGGTTCATTTTGTCTTTGAGGTCATGTCTTTAAAAGTCAATAAATGCCCAGCGGGCCAGAGGGATGACAGTATTTCTTCAAAATATTTCATCTTGTACAGCTAATTTTTACCTTGGATTTAAAAACCCTGTTTTTAAAGACAAGGTCATTTTCTCATTTTGTAAAAGGTTGTAAAAAATCATCGAAAGTCAGTATGCAGCCCTGGTCCCCTTTGCCAAGATTCCTCAGAAGCTATCCCTACAAAAATTTTCAAGAAAAAGCATCAGTTCAACCAATTGCAAGACAAAAGGAAACCATAAAGTCACCAGCAATTAAATTTTGAAAAAGTGTCAAGTTATAAACATTAGAAAGAGGGTTTGAGGGGAAATTAATTTAAATCAAGCCTATAAAGCCCCTCTCTCCCTCCATTTGACCATCATTTGCCTCAAAGCAATAGTGAAAAGCGATTTGGAGAAAAAATCAGGTGAAATTGCAGACAGGACCTGCACGCGACCCATCCATACCTGTACGCAACCTTTTGGGTGGGTGCGACCCGTCCAGGGGGGTCCCAACAGTTGGAAAACAGTACAGGCATGACGTGTTGGGCACGCGCGACCCGTTCAAACTTGCACGCGACCCGTCGGGAGTTCACCTACAGCAAATTGCTTACAAACTTCAAAAATACCCCAAATCTCCTCAAGTTTGCAGGTAGGCCTTTAATCATTAATGTTTTTTTCTTGCTAAAGCAAAATAATCATGGAAAATGTGCATAAATGCCATCAAGTTGAAATTGGAAATTCATGAGTATTTAGTTTAAAAATGTCAAAGGCAGGGTTTTGTTTTGTTGTTTTCAAGGTCATCCTTTTCACCCCCACTTTTTCCCCAGTATGGTCACCATGTGAGAGAGGAGCCCACCTCTTTGACCTATTTGCAGGCTTGTCCACTTGCAGTCACATGTTTCCGCTATCAATCATGTTATGAATTTTGTGAGAGGATTTCTCAAATTCAGCATCACAGGGAATTGGTCTGCTTGTTTGTTTTGCATTTGCATGACAGGCATGTAAATCTTGCAGGGGTGGATTTTATATTGACACCTGAGATGGTTTCTCAAGCAACGAGGATACCTAATGTTGGAGAAGAGTGGAACAAGCGGAAACTATTGGAAAGATTTCAGTATGAGCCTTACATTAAACCTGAATATATGAGGTACATGACTGGTGTATTTCCTTTCAGATTTTTGAAGGATGAGTATGTTCCCTTGATGAGACTCATCATGCGCTATTTCACCTGTGAGGGCAGATTTTCACATTTGTTTTCATACCATATTCGCTTGTTGATGCATTTCACACGGGTACAAATGATGAACATACCATTTTTCATGTGCCGGAATATTGAGAAGATGGTGCCATTGGTGCAAAGAAAGAGTCCATCACAGCAACATAAGAGCATTTACCATTATGCTTTGATCAAGATTGTGGTCATGCATCAGTTGGCCCAGCAGGGTATTCCATGGGAGGATTTCATCTCCCGAGATTTCTTCACAGCATCACCACCACCGCCAGAGGTTGTTCATGAGGAGGGAGGACCTTCACAGCAGCATGATATCCTCGAGGTTAGACATGTCAGCTCTCCTCTGTTGGTCACATATCAGAGAGGCCATATGGCCTTATTTGCATCAGCTCGGCGAGTATTTTCTCCACAGCAGGTGGAAGGGGTCTTGCCTTCTTCATCAACACCGCAAGTGTTATCTCCACATCAGGTGGAAGGGGCCTCGTTTCCGACAGTAGCACAAGTATCAGAGAGGGGCAAGCAGCCCATGATTGATGAAGGATTGTCAGGTGATCCAGATATTGACATCATTGATCTTGACGCCTGTTCTCCTAGCTCAGAGCTTAAGGAGATCATCCGAGAGCAAAGGACCGAGAATGAGTCGTTGCACAAGAAACTGCAGATGGAAAAATGGATAATCAACTATTTAGAGTAGCGCAATAAATAGTTGGAGGATGAGCACGAGCTTTATGAGCAGCGGAGGATTCGTGAAGACCGGGAATTAGCCCGTAGGAGACCCGGTGATTTGACACCCATAGATCGAGAGTCCATGCTTCTCCGGGTCAATGCTCATTTGGAGAGGTTGCTAGCCAAGGCCAACAGAGATAAGGACCTGCTCTGGAATATGAAGAACCACTATTGGGCCCGAATGCACGTATGCAAGGCAAGAATGAAGGTGCTCCAAGGACGGTTGGCCAAGGCACTCAAACGAAGAAAAAGGCCTAATCCCCTCCACATATTGGCTGAGGCTTACTTGAAGGAGCATGGTACTAAATGACTCAACCTCAGCACAAATTTCAAAAACTTTTGAGCATTTTTGGTCACTTGTGAATTTTTGGTCAAAAAACAGGTTTTCTCCACCAACGGGTCGCGCACCGTGCGCGACCCTTTTGATTGGGAGGTCCATTTCAGGAAAAGTTTGAATTTTTGGATTTTTCATGCAAGAATACACTTTCTCAGCAAAGACCAAGAAATTTCACCAAGTTTTGATCCTCCAGAAGGTCAAAAAACAAGCAAAAAATGACTTTCTGCCACCTTTTTGACACACAGGAAGCAGTCTTGGGAGATTGAAATTTTGGAGGGGCAAATGGACACCAAATTCAGAAATTCCACTTGGGTTGGAAATTAGACATCCAGACCTTTCCAACAAGCCCACGTTTGACTCATTTGAACACCTGGAAGTGCCTCAAAAACTTCTCCAAAGGTGCGCGACCCGTTGGGCAATTTTCACAGAAATTGTACCTACAGCTCAGCAAAACGCAGTTTTGACTAGGTTTGACTTTTTGGAGTGAATTTTGATCCTCCTTGATGTAAATGATGTAGTTTTATGATATTTTGACACTCATTTATCTCTTCTAGAAGATTCATGCATTAGATAGGCAAAAATTTAATGAATGAATTGGTTTCCTAGTTTATAGAGGCAAGTTGTTTTGAATGCCTAGTTTTCAGTGCTCAGTTTAGAATTGGTTGAAACAGCTCCTAGGATAGTGAGATTGACCTGTAGAGGCAAGGAAATATGTTATCTTGCCTATATTATGTACTTTCTTAGTCATTTTTAGGGTTGGACTCTTGAGGGAGAAAGCTTCTATTGTATTACTGATTGTATCACTGCATTTTGGCAAAGGAAGAATGACCAGGGTTTTGCAGTCCTTTTTGGGATTCCTGTGGTTACATGTATTGATGGTGTGTTTCTATTTGTACTTGTAAGTTTTTTATGTGAATCATCTTCTTACTTTTTCTTCTGCAAATTAGGCAAATGAAGTGTTAAGGTAGAATTCATGGTTGCTATGCTCTGCCTTTAAGTTTACTTAATATCAATGTTTTCAGCTGTTTAAGGAGAATTCAAGGTGATTGTTTGCTCTCCTTAACTCCTCACCAGTAATTCTTATCCATCAAAATCTTTCAAAGGCATCAATACAGTTTCCTACCTTGCCCCAAAGAACCCCCTGCAAAAACTGTGTCCAATCCCCGCACCCAAAATTGCCTTTCCTCAATTTTCCACCAAAACCCTAAAAATCCTAAATCAAACCTTTTTATCAGTTTACTAGCCTAAAATCAGTGTTCTTTATTGGTTATCTCCACCCGTTGAATATCTTTGCCGAGATAGACCAGAGAGAGCCCTCTCCTGCCCCGTAGGGCTAGCTACGAGGCTAAGTGGTTTGATGTTGCCTTGG
Source organism: Pinus taeda (assembly GCA_000404065.3). Taxonomy (NCBI): domain Eukaryota; kingdom Viridiplantae; phylum Streptophyta; class Pinopsida; order Pinales; family Pinaceae; genus Pinus; species Pinus taeda. The sequence goes on from APFE030988016.1 coordinate 5,440, forward strand.
AGTTTACCTTTTTCAGCCTGAGGTGAAATTTCAAGTGCTAACAGGAGGAATACTCATGGATACCACCATTGCCTCTTAATGCACATACCCCATCAAGATGTTCGCTAGGTTTTAGGACAATTCTTATCTTGGACTTCCAATCCTCAAAGAACATTGGTCCTCTTCAACTACTCTTATCTTGGATGTCATACAACATCCTCAAAGAATATTGATTTCAAATGCTTATCCAATCCTCCATTCTCCCTACCACTACCTTCACTAAGACTTATGGTTGTTAGTCCTAGTTTGAGAATATGGTGTCCCACATCACTCCCTTCAGCCAATGAGGAGATGTCTACAAGTAAAAGATTGTTTCTTAAGTACTCCAACTTCTTATTCGGAAGAGACTCTATCAATATATCTGCTACTTGTTTGTCTATGAACATGTATTGTAACTTCGCAACCCCATCTTGAACCAAACTTCGAATAAAGTGATACTTATTGTTGATCTGCTTTGTCCAGGCATGAAACACTAGGTCTTCTATCAATCTTGTAAAACTTTGATTGTCACATTGAATGTCGATATGGTCCAACAGTCCTTCAAACAAATATAATAGTAGCTTCCTAAACCAAACAACGTCTTTACTAACTTCACTTGTTGCAATATACTCAGGTTCAGCACTACGTAATGCGATTGAAACTTTTTTCCTACTCATCCAAGATACCATAGAATATCCCAAGCTAAAACGTCCACCAGTAGTGCTCCTTCCATCTGTTTCATTGCCTCTCCAATTTGAATCTATATAGCCCAATAATTGTATCTCATTACCTGCATATTTCATGCAATGACATATGATCCCAGGAAGATATCTCAAAATATGTTTTGTTATTATCTAAGAACGTGCCTTGCCTCCATTTGAAATTGACTAAGAACATTTACTACATAAAATATATCAGGCCAGGTGCTCATGAGATACTTTAAGGAGCCAATCATCTGTCGGTAGCATGTAGGAGCAACAGGGATTGATTATGAACTTCCTAACTTCTTCAAATTGGTAATCATCAGGGTTGTCATCGATTTGTTGTCCATCATGCCAAACTTCTGCAATATCCTGATCACATATTTTCCTTGACCAAGATAGATTTCGCCTGGTTTTTGTCATACCTCCAATCCCAAGTAGTACTGCATAAGCCCAAAATCCTTCATGTCAAATTCGGCTTCCAACTACTTGTTGCATTCTTGAATACAATGCTATACACCTATAACAAGTAAGTCATCCACATATAATAGTATGATGACAAGTTCATTTTTAACCACCTTAATGTAGAGATTAGGGTCTACAAAGCTTTTGATAAAACTAAGTCTTAGAAGATATGCGTCCATCCTTACATACCATGCTCTAGGGGCTTGCTTTAATCCATATAGAGCCTTCTTTAATCTACAGACATGTGTCTCCTTATCATGGACTTCAAATCCCTCAGGCTACTCAGTGTAAACTTTTTCATCAATAGTCTGATTCAGAGAAGTTGTTTTAACAACAATTTAATGAATGATCCATCTCGTAGTAGCAGCCAAAGAGAAAAGTGATATGATGGTAGTATACCTAATTGTTGAAGCAAATGTTTCTTCATAATCGATTCCTTCTTTTTGAGAAAAGTCTCTTGCCACAAATCTTGCTTTACACTTGTCAATGCTTCCATCAATTGCATGCTTGATTTTGTATATCCATTTGGAAGTGACAACAGATTTGTCCGTAGGTCTAGGAACAATTTCTCGTACATCATTTTTCATTATAGACTAGTACTCTTTTTACATAACACCCCTCAATTCTTTATGTTCAACTTCCTTCTCATACGTGGTAGGTTTTGCTTCAATAAGTTTTGTTATGTGAGCTACATATCCTAAATATCTTTTATGCTTCTTACTTTCTTTGAAACTCCCCTTTTTTGTTGCGTGTCCTTCAGCGTCTTGTAGAGTTTTCCTCAGCCAAGTTGGCATCTTACGAGTCTCTAGAATGATGATCTGCTGCACAGGTTCACTCAGTCCTTCAACTTCTTCAAGAATAGTAGTAGGATCTTAAGGATTGCAATGCCTTGAGAGTTCTTCAAAGATGGGTTCTTCCTCTTCATCAAAATCAATAGGAATGCCTTTGGACTTCTTGTATGCAATGGATTTCGTCAAAGATAACATCTCTACTTCAATTCTTTGTTCTTCCTTAATGTATATTCTATAAGCTTATGATGAAGAACTATAACCAACAAAGATTCCTTTCATACTTGCAGGATCCAGTTTCTTTCTTTTGTCCTTGGGAATGTGAATGTATACGGGGCATCAAAAGATTCAAAGATGATCAACACTTGGTTTATTTCTATGAAAGCTTCTTCTGAGGTCATGTCATTGTTAATTCTATCAGGGCTTTGATTTTGTATATCTACGACCATTACAGTTGCTTCTCCCCATAAAAATTTAGGTAGGTCTTGGTCATGTAGCGTGGCTCTAACACATCCTTCAATTGATCAGTTCTTCCTTTTTGCCACACCATTTTGTTGAGGATTGTAGGAAACTATTAGCTCCCTCTTAAATTTCTTCCTTGCAAAAAGACACAAGTTCCTTAGAAGTGTATTGTCCACCATTATCAGATCTTAGGGTTTTTATCTTCCTTTTAGTCATATTTTCTACTTCTGCCTTGAACTCTTAAAATTTATCAAACACTTAATCCTTGCACTTGAGAAAATATATCCATGTCTTCCTAGAGTGATCATCAATGAATTTCACATAGTATTGATGACCCCCAAGAGAGACTTTTCTGCCATGGATCCAAAAACATCGAAATGTATGAGATCCAAAATCTCCTTGGATCTAGTGTCACTACTTGCAAAAGGTTTCTTCACATTCTTACCAAGAGCACATCCCTTATAGACTCCTTCATGTTCTTCCTTTAGTTCAGGGATACCAATGACCATATGATTCAAAGATTGCAATATCTTATTATGAAGGCGACCATACCTTCTATGCCATCAGTGGTTAATTTCTAGATGTACTAAATATTGAGGAAGAGGTGTTAGAAGCTTATACAACCTCCCCTCACAAATCCCAATAGTCTAAGCATGTTAAATACTAGAACCCTTACCGCATACTATAAATTTTCCATCAACAAAAACAACCCTATCACCTTTATCTTCCAGACAAGAGATAGAAAGCAATTTTTTCTTCAAACCTAGAACAAAGAGTATATTGTTGAGATGAATGCTTCCACTAGTTTCCAACTCCAAAGAAGCAGGTCCAATTCCTTTGACAGAGTAGATTTTCTTGTCTCCAAGTTTAACTAAACGAGAAGAGATTACTTTTGACAAGGTTTGGAGTTGACTGCATTCCTCAGTCATATGTCTTGAAGCTCCAATATCGATTACCCATATACTATCATCTTCAAAAGTACCTATGAGAGCAGAAAAGAGACCTCCATCCATGACTTCTTTTGATATCTTGGAGATGAACTTGATGATGCAAATTTTGATAGTTTAAAGTAGACTCCTAAGAGTCTTGAGACATTTCTTCCTATAGCTTTCCATTGAAGAGGGAGAAAGAGATAACTACTTCAAGAGAGACTTCCAACCAGAATGCCAACAAAGATGTTATCTTCAGACCTCCTTCCTTCACCTTAACTCTGGTACCATGTTGAGAAACCAATATAGATGTAGATTAGGGTTGATTCCTCTTACTTGATAATTACTTGTGAGTATTTGTTGGACTTTTATTACTTTATTATGTCTTCTTCATCAAGAAATTGCCGAAGCATAAAATGCATAAAGATCGCAAGAGCACAAAGAACACAAGATATAGGCACCAAGCTAGGTCAAAACCCCACAAGGGGGCAAACCTAGTCAAATATTCTCTTCTTATAGAATCAAATCAAAGTGAGACGTTCAATACCCAAAGACCAAGACCAAGACCTCCTCAAGCACCAAGTCAACCCCCCTTTAAAACCTTCCTTCAACAAGTCAAAGTTCACAAAGTCAATGATTGTCAAATCTACTCGTGGTGAAGAATTCGGCCCTACAACTCAAATTTTAGGCCCCTACAACTTAGATATGAAATTTGGCCCTGCATTTTTCGGTATTGCAATTTGTACAATTGCCCCAAAAACTCGCATGTGTGGACTAGATCAAAGAAAAAATCATATTTTTCTTTTCTTTGGTTTTCTCCTCCTTCCTTGCCCTTCATACTCCTTTTCTTCTTTTCTTGCTAAACATTGGTTTGTACAGTAAATCCATTATTAAATAAAATGAGGTGAAGAAGCAATTATATCAACTACTAGAACAAGGTATCATTCGACTAAGTACCTCAGCATGTGGGCCACCCATCATAAGTGTGCTAAAGGAGGATGGGACTTGTCAAATGTGTATTGAATACAAGGAGTTAAACAAAACTACAGTCAAGAAAAGGTACCCCCTGCCAAGGATAGATGATCTATGGGACTAGTTGTAGCAAGCAAAATACATACCCAAGTTAGGGTATCACCAGGTTCGAGTTAGAGAAGAAGATAGTTGGAAGACTAACATCAAAACCAAAGAAGCTTTTTATGAGTGTTAGTTATGTTGTTCAGCCTATCCTGCACCAACTACGTTCATGAGATTAATGGATAACATATTGTGCCCTTTTATAAATTCATTTGTTATTTTTTATTTGGATGATATATTGGTATACAGTGCTACATGGGAGGAGCACATTTCACATTTGATGCAACTGCTAGACACATTGAATAAGTACTAGCCACTGGAAAACCTCAAGAAATGTGTGTTTGCACAATAGTTTTTGGTGTTTTTTAATGTCATTGGTGGAGAATAATTGAAGATAGATCCTACCAAGATGGAGGCCATCACGAAGTGGTTGGTGCATACTAATGTTTCTTAGGTCAAAAGTTTCAATGGAGCAACACAGTATATAAGGAAATTCATAGCCTCATTTTCAACAATACCAACCACTCCATGCCATAACAACAAGTGATAAGAGCTCCCAATGAGGAAAGGATTAGCAAAGGGCCTATGAGAAGTTCAAGAAGAAAATTAGTCAAGTATCATTTATGGCATTATCAAACTTGCAGTAGTCCTTCAAAGTGGAGATGGATGTGAGTGGATATGTTATGGGAGCAGTGTTGATGCAAGGAGGAAGGCTTGTATTCCATCATTATGAAATATTTCATGGGGTGGTTATCAACTACCCTACTTATGACTAGGAGTTCTATGTCCTAGTACATGTTATCAAAAAGTGTAAAAGTTTTCTAATGGGAAAGAAGATAGGAATCTACACAATTCACCAACCACTGCAGTACCTACAAGCCCAAAGGAAGCTACAACAAACTAGGTATTACAAGTGGTTTAATTTTTATTTCGTTTAGTGATCAAGTATAAGGAGAGCAACACAAACAAGTTGGATAACATGCTTTCAAGGCCACCCACATCAAGGATCACATCTATGTTATAACCAAGCCACTAAAGCATTTTGTTCCTAAGCAAAGTAGTTGAGTGGATATATAGGGAGCAAACAAAGAGGGTTTGTGTTTTGTAGCAATCCATGGGCCACAAATCTCACTTGTTTGTACTTGCATCCATTTCCATTCAGAGAAAGAGCGAGCAAAGTAGTCTTACCTTCCAACTGGGTTTTCTCCCGTAAGGGTTTCCCGGATCATATCTTGGTGTTATTATGGTTTATGAGTGACTGTATTTTTACCTTTTCTCTATTTTCCACATTTTATATATTGCATGCATAAGAAAAACAACGGTAACCTAATAAAAATAAGAATGTAAGGAAAAATTAACCCTCATAGTATAGATTTCATATTTTCAATATAATTTTATCAAATTTGTTGTGACATCTAATGGAATACCACGGCATTTGATCATCCATATTATAACAGAGCACTTTATGAATCATACTACCAAACTTGCAACAAACCTTCGAGGTGGAGATAGATGAGAGTGGGTATGCTATGAAAGCAATCTTGATGCATGGAGGAAGGATTGCATGCTTCCATTCTGTAGTATTTCATGGGGATGTTCGCATCTACGAAAGAGAGCTCTATGCCCTCATACAAGTTGTCAAAAAGTGGAAGCACTATCTGTTAGTAAAGGAAATTGTAATCCACACAAAACACCAACCACTATAGTACCTACAAGATCCAGAGTAAGCTATTAAACACAAATCCTTTCTGTTTTCTCTCTCTCTATTTACTCTCAGCTACTTTGCTCATAAATGGAACAAAATGCCCTCAAATAGAATGGAACCTTTTTTCCTCCTAGTGGCCTTGTTATAACATAACTCAATAGCCAACTAGTGGTTAAGTTTGACTCCTTCAACTATTAAATAGATTTACAATATTGATCCTTCTAGAGTCTTGTCCATCATGATCATGTGACTAGCCCCTATTCCATGACTAATGGGATTAATGTGGCACCCTCTCGAACCATGGTGATCAAAATGTGAAGGTCAACTTTCAGGTGGCATAACTTTTTCATACAAACACAGTTTGAGGTCTTTGTTGCACCAGTAGAAAGGTATATGAGTTTAGAACAACCACAAGGGGTTTGGTGAAAGCGAAAGATTTTGGACCCCAAAAAAAATCATTAAATGCTTTGAACTGCCTCCCAAAGGTTAAATCCCCAATTCACCAAACTAGGACCCATTGATAAAATGGTCCTGTGAGTTGATTCCTCCAATTTTTCCATTATGAAAGCATCAATATGGATGACAAATAATATAATGATTCAATCCATATCATATCCAAAATTGCATCAACAAGAGACCTAGTGAATATCACCACAGGATTCATGAACAATCCAATCAAATGCCATTATAGCAAGAACAATCTTTAGTCCAACCAAAAGTTGATCTCTTTCACAATCAACCACTCATATTAAAAGTTGATCTCTTTCACAATCTACCACTCATATTGCATTCAGATTTTATTTTTCAAGAAGATCCTTTACCTAATCATTGTTTGGATATCAAGGTTAATCATGATCCAATTGATTTGAGGATAATGGAGGTGTTACAATAGGTATATTCTAAGAGTTTTGGCTGTTATACTTTCATTTTCAATATTATTGAAGAACCACGTTCCATGATTCCAAAAACAACCTTCATAAATTTGTTCAATAGCAAATACATCACAACATCTTTCTGACTTATGAGATTTCATGATGGATTGCACTGGAGAGTTGACTACATTGTTCTTTCTCCATTCAACAATCACTGGAATGAGATTTCATGATGGATTGCACTGAAGAGTTGACTACATTGTTCTTTCTCATCTCATCAATCACTAGGCTGCATGGTTACATTGATCATGTGAGTATAATTATGGCATCTTTGACAAACCTCCAAAATAAGAGTTCTCGAGTCTGATTTAATAAATTTAGAGAGAGGGAGAAAAAATAGTGAAAATTTGGGTTTACAAGTAATAGTTTTCGCCAATCTTTGCGTTCACATTTTGTTTCTAGGCTTTATAACAGCACACAAGGTCCTCTATTTTGCAGATTTCCATTTTTTAAACTAAATTCATGTCCTAATTTAAATTGTTAGCCATTTATCTTGTTCTAAATTAGTATACTCTTGTTTCCTTGCATAATAAAAAGTCTCTTAAGAAGTTGGTCTATTATTTCCTTGCATGCATGCATTATTAGTTTATTATCCATCATTGGATTGTCTAATTCAAAGTATGAGTATCATCTCACCAATTCATTTAATATTTCCTCATGCTTTTGTCTAGGTCACCCTTGAGTGAGGACATCATCGTTTCCATCATGTGATAATTGTGCTTGATAGGTGGGTAATGTTGAAGAGACAATAGGATGAGTCTTGACCCATATTATTGTCTTGTCTCTTCAATTTGTATTGAGGCAGAACTCCTCATCTAGCCTTTGGGATATGGCACCTTTTTTCCTATTTCTAGATTTTCATTTCATGTTGAGGGAAAGGTTTTCATCATTTCCTTCCTCTTAGCGGGTCATTCCACATTGACTTCAGCACATTATCTAAGAAGTGATCCAAAAGCTTAAGAATCATGATGATCATTAGCCTCATTGGAGGTCATCTTTCATTCACCAAGGTTGATCATCATTGGGTCTTGGTTGAATGAGCATTGTCAATCTTCATTTTGAATAGATCATTCACACAAGTAAGTTGTGCTTATACCTTTGTGCCCGTCAACCTCATTGGAAAGTTATTTTGCACCTAGCAGGTCTTTGGCAAGTATTTTCCTCATTCACATCTGATTAGGCGGTTCTCTCCCATGTGTCGACTTCAATGCATTTTCCAATGGGAGAAGTGTACATGATGGATGGATCGTAGGTAGCAATTCCAAATGGGTGTGTATGGGTAAGTCCTTTCAATCAATCAATCGAGGCAACATGCATATTAACTCCACTTCCCAGTGGACAGACATAGTTGTCTACATATTGAATTTTCATAGGGATCATCATCTATATCTACAAGTGTATATATTTCGAGGTTTTCAGCATCCCTGGGGGGATCTCCTCCCCTTGAGTAGCTAATGTTATGCCTCAAAAATTTCCCCTTAAAAATTGGAGGTTTAAGAGCTAGCTCTTATTGGATTAGTGTTCAAAGTCAACTTTCTAAGTTTGCTATTAGAGTCACATTCCACACGGGTCAAAGATGGTTCTAATAAAGATTAGATGCAAGATTTTTATGATTTGAGCCCAATTAAGAGTTAGAGACATTTCACAACCACTTTCATTAATTCAAAAGGATGCTACTATTTTTAGCAATTAGATTTCAAAGGCTTGCATGTCAGAGGTGATGACATATTTCAGTTGCTTGAGTTCAAAAATATGATAAGCTATTTTTGGGAGACAAGCAAAACACTACTATTTTTAACAATTCAAGTTACAGAGCTCACATGGTAATTTTGAGCACATATTCAAACTCCTTGTTGAAAATTGAATCCAAAAAAGCCTAATTTCATTAACATGAAAGGGCCTATTTTTAGGGCTGCTACATTTTGCGAGGTTCCCTTAGCAATTCCAGATATTTAAGGGGATTTCTATTTTTGATATGTCTATTTATAGCAAATGGTCACCATGTAGGGTGACAAGTGGATGCATTATGTGGGAGTGACATGGAAGCCACATAGTAGTGATGTTGCACATGTGCCATCTCATCTCAGTGCACCTTGTTGGACTAGAGTTGGCCTGACTTCACTCTAGTTCAATTCACTTGAATTAACTCTAGTTCAATTCACTTGACTTCACTCTAGTTGAATGCACATGAGTTTGCATGAGGTTTCCTTGTTGAGCTATACTTAGTTAAGTGGAGAAATTTTGTGGCTCATGACCACTTCACTCAAAACACATGGGGAGTTGAATTAGAACACATGGACGTCTCTCTCTCTCTCTCTCTCTCCCCACTTCACTTCATGGAAGAAAACACATAAGGTCACTTCTCTCCACTTCACTCAAGGCACAAGGGAGAGTTTGACTTGGACTTGTTTAAGTTTGCTTCACTCTTCATCACTTCTAACAAGGCACATGGGTTAGTCACATGAGAACTTCTCCACTTCCACTCAGTTCACCACAAGTTAAACAAGGCATATTGCATGAGAGAGAAGTCTCCTTTAAGATGAGGAGAGTTCTATAAAGAGGTCAAATGGCCATTGTTTGGCACAGTTTTCTTGAGAGTAGTCAACAAAGATTCTTTTCCAACATTGTTTTCTTCTTTTCTCTCTATCTATACTCTTTGCGGGGAACTTTAATCATGACCTGCCTTGCATCTTGTCTCAATGATGTAACCAGTCTTTTGGAACATGTTATTCTTCTAACTTATCAGCTCATGGAGATGATATTTCATGTTATATGAAGTGATATGGATAGTTTTTCCTCTACAATCAGTTATATCACATTCTCTTTTGTCTTTCTTTCACATTTTATTGATTACTAATTAAAATTCTCACATTTATTTCTAATTAGCCAACCATTTTTATCCTTGGGTGTATCACTTGATGCCAAGGACCCCATATTATGTGCCAATTTCCTATGTTAATTTGCAAAGTTTTAGATGATTTTCAGTGCATGATAAGTTAGGGACACCCCCCTGAAATTTGAAACCACCAACCCACACAAAAAGGCAATCAGCTAGTGACCTTTGGGATGATTTTCCTACTAGTTATCACTTCAATTTTGTGCTACGAGTCAATGTTTTCTTGTGGTGCAAATTTGTATGCTCACAAGCCTGTGACTTGTAGAATAGTGTAAGGTCCATATCAAATATGGTTTGATCGATCATGTGGTATTGTTGTTTTAGAACCTTTTCATGTAAGATGTAATCAAATTTTTTCACTTACTTGGAAATGATGCAAAACTTGATGTCAAATCTTCAAGAGCTTTGAATTTTCCTTGTTTAAAGGAAGGATAGCTTTTCATTGACTATAAGGAGGCATTCGCTCCAATGGCACATTATTCATCCATCATGATAATTCTAGCAATTCAGCTCAAATGGGGTGAGAGATCCACTAAATGGATGTGAAGACAACATTCCTTAATGGAGTGGTTGACAAAGATATTTATATGGAGTAGCTAAAGGTATTTTAGACCTTCAACAAAGACACTCATGTTTATTTGTTGAAGAGAGCTCTTTACTAGCTCAAGCATGCTCCGAGAGCATGGTAGACTTGCGTTGATAGCTACCTTCAGGGATTGGCCTTCATTAAGAGGGAGGCAGATGCCAACCAGTACTCCATCATGGTTGGAAGGCTACCACTCACTCTAGTGCTCTATGTTGATGATCTTATTTTGACTAGGGTAGGCAGCTTGATTCAAGATTGCAAGGCATAACTTGCAAGGGAGTTTGAGATGAAGGATATAGAGCTTATGCACTATTTCCTCAGGCTAGAGGTATAGCAGAGTGATCAGGAAATCTTCTTAGGGTAGGGGAAGTACACTATAGAGATCCTCAAAAGGTTTCATATGTAGGACTGCAAGCCCATGACCACGACTCTAGTTACAAGTTCTAGGAAGGTGGACACTAGCGGAGTAGATCAAATAGATGCCACATTGTACAAGTAGCTTATCGAGTCAGTGATGTACTTAGTCAACACACGATCTGACATATGTTTTGCAATGAACCAGTTGAGCTAGTTCATGATGGATCCTACCATAGTTCACTATGTTGTTGCAAAGCATGTTTTGAGGTATCTTAGAGGCATGACGTATTATGGATTATGGTACAGACAGGTTGATGGAGTAAGGCTTCATGAATTCATAAATGCAAATAGGGCAAGGAGCTCCACAGATCAAAAGAGTACTTCAGGTTGCATCTTCAACGTTGGGTCAACAGTTGTTTCCTGGTTCAACAGGAAGTACAAATCAGTTGCACTCAGTACAACAGAGGTTGAATACATGGTTGCCAATTTGGTAGAGCATGTGAAGCTATCTAGATGAGGAAGTTTCTTGTGGGACTTTTCAAGCAAGGGATGGAGCCCACTGTGATACACTGTAACAAGCAGAGTTGCATTAAGCTTTCTGAGAATCCAGTGTTTCATGATCACTCCAACCATATCGAAATCAGATATCATCATCTCAAAGATTGTACAAAAATGGATAGTGAAGCTATTATACATTCCAATGGAGGAGCAAACAATAGATATCTTGACCAAGGCATTGGGAAGAGGCAATTTCATTTATTTCAAAAATAAGTTAGGAGTTGTAAAAAATCCCTTCCACACAAAGAGGTAGTATTGAAAATGTAGCGATGAAAGGTCTTCTGGCTTGTGCCTTAGCTAGTGAAGAACACGAATTTGTCTTTCTCTAGCATGAGTGTGAGCTCATGAGATAGAATTCAATTACGATAAGTTGATTCTAGTTTACTAGAATGGTCATCACATTTTGATGCATGACATTGGAGCTTCGGTTAAGTGGAGTCTTCTTCAGTTAGACTACACAGTTTTAAAAACTAGTGCGGTCAAAACATTTGATTAGCTCCCAAAGATATCAAACTAGCCCAACAAATCCAATTTGTTGGTTAGTCAAGACCAATGATTAGGTACCAAATTGGCTGATTTTGGAATCTAACTAGATGCTTTTTTACAAAATTAGTCGGTTAGGTACCAAACTAGCCGTTTAGGACATGTTAGGTACCAAATCAGTCGATTTTGGTAACAAACAAGCCTATTTGGTACCTAACTTGTCTTAATTAGCTAGTTTGGTACCTAACCGGTACTAACCAACTGATTGTGTAAAAAAATGGCCAATTAGGAAGGCACATGGTTGAGAATGTTGATGGGATTTGCAAGTGGTTTTTGGAGGTGATTTTTAGCAAACCATGGTAGGTTACCTCCTAAATTTGGCCCCCTAAACTTATAAAAGGATGTGAAAGCTCCTATTTGCCTAACATGTTTGATTTCCAGTGTTTGCAAGCAGATGAGAGCTTGGAAAATTTTGCGAAAACATTAAGGTTTTGGAGTAGCAACGACAAGTTGGAGGTTATTTGTCATCTTGGAGATGGCTTTGAGTTGTCTAATGGAATTCGAGGTGTCAATCTCAATGTAGATCTGGGTGTTGAACTAGTATTTGAAGGAAGTGAGTCATCAAGACCGAGCATGACACATGGTGACTCGTGAGGGAAGTGGTAGTCGTGCAACTTAGCAAACACATGCTTCTAGTTCTGCTAGGACTAGTGTTGTTGTTCATGCTACTATTAGTACTGCTATTGAGACTGCAGAGGAGTTTGAGGAGTCCTAAAACTCTGAACTAGATGATGCTTTTGTAGTTGATGGTGATGATCCCATGTGTAGTAGTGGTGATAAGTTATATGAGTGATCATGGTGATCAATGATTTGTAGTATGCTAATGACCTAGTCACTTGAGTTGTAGCATAGTTTTTGGACTTTGGAGGCCAATTAGAGCCTCATTCTAGCATTGTTTTTGGACTCTAGTGGCCATTTAGAGCCTCATTAGTTATGTATTTTGTCAATGATATCATTGATATGTATCCCACTCTGTGTCATTTTGATATATGCACCCTTACATGGTATATAGATGAGAAAAATTTCCATATTTTTGTCTCTAATGGTTTGAAATCATGGTTTGTAATCTTAAAAAATAGTTTTTTTCATTAACATTAATTATTTTATGTATTTTTTCTAATTATGGTTTATCGATTTCAGTTCAACCCAATTTGAACCGATTCTAGTTCAGATCACAATTCAATAAGCCGCTAGTTCAAAACTTGGTTCTAGTTTTTAAAACTATGAGCTACATGACAAGGTGGAAATGACAAGTTCAGCTAAAATGAGTTAATATTTTAGTGTTTATTGGAAAGAGAATGAGTAAAGACTCAAGTGTTTATGGGAGAGAGAACAAGTTGAGTTCTCAGTTAACTCGTAATGACAACTGAAGGAAACTTGAGTGAGAAATGAAACAAACTATGCCTCATTGCATGTTTCAAATTCTATCCATAAAGAGAAGGGCGAAGGCACAAATTCATATATCATTCTTTGTATGTAGACTACCCATAATTGAGGAGCAATTGTGCACTAGGAAATAAGACATTGTGCGCAAGAAAATAAAGCTCAAGTGCGCTAGGAAATAGGATCTTGTGCGCAAGGAAGTAGGAACTCATGTGCGAGGATTATGGAGCTAAGGAGATCAAAATTTGCAGAGCAAGTCAAGGCTATTTAGCAGAGGAACAATTGTGTGCAGGGCTTGTCACCACTCAAACTAGCAAGGATCCTAGGAGGGGTTCCTATATAGCAACTACTAGGTCAAGGGAAATAATGGAGCGATAGTCCACTATCACCTTAGCTAAGGATACTTGCTCTTTACAAAATTTCACCAATGAGAGGTGTCCCAGTATATGAGGAATCACTAATATATATAGTCAATGATAAGACAAGAAAGTGATTCCTAGCCCTATTCACAAGAGAGACTCAATTAGATGAGTCGCTTGATTTAGAGGCACGGTGGTAATCTCTCTAGGAAGGGCTAAAAGGATCTTTAAGGCTAGGGTTTGAGAGTATGTCTTGTCAAGAAGGTTCCTAGACCTAGATATCTTTATGAAAACTTGGCTTCTATGTGGTCTTTGTGTAATTGGATTTATTAGGTTGTAGGACCACACAAGACCAAGCAAACCCAAAATCAGATCAAGGAAGTGGAATTGTTCCCTCAGAGAGGGGCTTGACATAATTGTGGAAGAGAAGAAGATGAATGGACAAATCTACTTGGAATAGAGTGAACTTATCCAAATGAGGTCACTAGCCAAGGGAAACCTAGGGAAAGAGACGATCACTACGCTAAGGCTTGTAATATCTCGAGATCCCAATGACAGAATTTCCTGAAATTTGGAGGGCCTCTAGAGAAAACAATGGTGCAGTAGAGGACAAGAGATTGAAGTATTTTATTGGCTAGAATGTGAGATAATTGATACCCTATGTGACCTATGGAGGCTAGGCCTAGAAAAAGAAGGAAAGCTGAGAGGAATAAGATTTAAAAGTCACCTATGGAGTATTAGTACCTTGTTCTTTGGGAGAGATAGAGTCAAGGAGAATTTATTGTTTGGAAATAAATTACCCAATCAAGGAGGTATTCAAGCAACTTCGCATGGCATTAGGGCATAAGAGCAGCTAGTTGAGATGTTTATACTCCAATATGCAAATCATGATGACTTATCGAGATGTATTTAACACAAATTATCTCTAGGAACATTCACCCATTCATACATGGCCCATGACATTATGCAACGCTATAAAATGTCACAATTTCCATTAATTCGTATAGAAAAGCAGTAAATTTCAGAGTTGTATAATGAAAATCCCAGCAACATTCATGTGCTAAAGTAAATAACAAGAATAAGCATGAAAAGAACACTTACATGTACAAAGGAGTATATTCAATCATCAAATTATGCCAATAATGAAGCGCTAAGATAAGAGAAAGACATCCAAACATCAAAATTCATCCATAACATCCAAACTCATCCTCCAAAAGAGATAGTGAAAATCTTACAAAAGCTAATAGCCCAATCCAAGTGATGATGAATGAGAGAGAATGCCTCTCTTCTATTTATACAATCCTATAAGGGATTTGAATGGCCTAATTTGGACTAAAAATGCCTCTAGAATAAAATAATGTAAACAATAACAATTCTTTTGGTAACAAGTCCACCAAATAGCTCAATAATACAATAATAAGCCTCTCAAGAGTGTCGAATGATCAATAAAGTGGGTCGTTGGGCCTTTGAGGCCTAATGAAGTCCAAGGGGTTCCATGATGTAGAAATGGACTCCACACATAGTGGACAAGGGGTTGGCCCCGTGTTTTCCAAGCAAAAACTTGTGGTGCTCCCAAGTGGGTGTGGGAGCACAAGGACCATCCTCATGGGTCTCCATGTGGATTGAAAATGCCTGCAGACCATCTGTAAGAGCTAGGATGATTACATAATCCCTCCCACTATAGCGGGAGACATCCTCTAGACCCTAGAACATATACTAAGTGTATGGTGCAATTGTGGAGTCAGTTGGGCCTGGTGGACCAGGTTCATTATCCTCATCCAAAGGTGGAACAAGAGAAACCGACGAGAGATGTTAGGGATCCATGAAGATATCTGTTATGATGGAGGCTCCCAACTCTCAACGCTCACCCTACAAGTGCCAATGTGGCCCTCTGGAGGGCTAGAACCCCGTATAAGGAGATCAAGCCCCAAATGGAGACTCACCTATAATCAAGTAAAAAGGTTTTCAAATCATGGAATCAATGGGGCACTTCATGGTGGCATACCCTTCCATAGTCGGCTTCGGCATGTACAAGTGTATCCAAGCTCAATAAGGGGTTTAACCAAGGGCCCTATTAGGTGGTTTCAACCTTTAAAGGGGGTGACATGTCCATGGTACATCCATCAAGTGGAAGGTGGAAATTGATATAATAATGGAATGGAGTGGGGGTTAGGGGAAGTATCCAGGCCACATGTTACGAGACAAAGGGTAGCTATAATGAGGAAATCCCACACTTGGGTATATGAGTGTAGGAGGGATCAATCATGGTACATGCCCTTTGTTTTTCCACCCTTCTTCATATGCCTTTTGCCTTTTATTGATTTTTCTTCTTAACTGCTCAGGGCTCCAGGTGATGAGAGCATGATGTGCAGTATATAGCAGTGGATACCCCCTTTTAAGGTGGGGCATTTCATTGCCCACCAGGGGTTGGGATAATCATGGGTTCCTTAATGTGGAGGGGGCTCATCTAAGGCCCATAGGAACTAGGGAAATGACCATATACGAGGGGTAGAGCTTATGTTTGGCTTTTTCCCACGTTCTAATTTTGTATTTCCCAACCATCTTTTGCATTTTGTGGTACATCTTCTTGTTGATAATGGCCAAACTATGATTTTTTCTTTTTAGCTACATCAACCTTCGGGGTATCGTTCTAGTGTCGATCAAAGGCGTGGGCAAGGGGAAGGGGAAGCTAACCTTATGTTGACCCAGTGGACACATGTGGAACCAGATAGGGAAAATAATGGATGGGGTCAAAATGAGTGGAAGGATGCAATGTATACGGTGACGGGACGAAGGACCACACAACCAAAATCAAGATTTCTGATTTAGTGTCAACACTAAAGCTAGTGACCGTTAAAGGAGATCCCACGGGACTAGGATACAAGGCTAAACACCAAACCAGGTGGAGGAGACAAGAGCACAAACCCAGCCCAATATTTCCACTGAACCCCCCCACCAATCCATGCCACAAAACACCCATGGAAAGTAAACAAAATTACTCAACAAAACCAATGAAAAGTCATACCTTTGGGGTCGGGTGGCCCACCATCAAACATACATTCATAACAAATGAGCAAGGGACTACATGGCTGGCTCAGGTGGTGGAGAAAATGGAACATCAAACTATCTGGTGCAAGGGGTTGTTGGCTACTAGCTGAGGACCATCTAGGAGAAAAAATTTCTCCTATGCATACTACCCACAGGTGGTGGGTAACATCTGGCTCCAACTAGGACATGAGCTCTTGGAACAGTGTGCAAAGCTACTTGGATAGGAGGTCATGAGAACACCAACAATCTCTTGGTACCACAAACCTATTACCTGCACAAATCAAAGACCAAGCACACAGGGCAACATGTTCTTGTGGTGTCTTATGATCACCTATGATTAGTATTAGGCCATATAAATAAACAAGAAAGAAAAATCATTTTCAATGCAAGTTTAATCTAAATGCAACTAATCAACCATTATAATATCATATGATGTTAGTTCTAATGCAAAAAAACAGCATGCAATGCATCCTACCCTAACATGCATATATTATGGCTAATACTAAGTGTAATCATAAATCCAGTGCAACCAACATATCATCACATCAATATACATATGCCTTCCAGTATGATTACTCATGTAGAAAATCCCAAAGCGATTGTGGACACAACCACATAGGGGGCTTGTATATTGTAAAGCTAATACTAAGTGTAATCATAAAGCCAGTGCAACCAACATATCATCACATCAATATACATATGCCTTCCAATCTGATTACTCATGTAGCAAATCCCAAAGCGATTGCGGACACAACCATATGGAGGGAGGGAGAAGCGGGTGGGAGGTGGGGAAATATGATCTCCATTCAAGGTAAAAGGAAGCCCTAGGAGAAGGAAAATAAGTCAATTTAGAAGTGCAAGGATTTCCCTCTAAGTACACAATGGTGAAATGAAAGATCACTCTCAAGAACTCCCTATCACAATCATTGGTTATAATATTATGCTTTGTACATGCCAAAAGGTCATGATGGGAGTAGAAAGGAGACTTGAAACACAACAGGGGACAACAAATCAATTGCTCAATGGAGTGATTGTATTCACAAACCTGAGGGTATGAGGGGGAAGAAGGAATGCATCTAGTGGATGGTTCTTCCTCAATAGCATACCTTGGAAGGTAAAAGGGCCCATGGTCACTAGAGTTCATATGAAAAGAGGTGAGGGAATCACTTGAGGAAGACTCATAATGATGAATAAGAGAAAAAGGCAAAGGGGAGGGTGAAGTGTTATATTCAACAGGTTTTTCTTCCTCAAAATCATAATCTAAATCCTTAAGCGATTTGAACATGGGATCATAAGTAGGACAAGTAAGAGAAAAGGCCTTACTGATTTCATCATCATTGGTATCAAAGATAGGGTCTCCCCTAAAAGGAGAATCAATCATCTCCAACTGCCCCTTTTCTTGTAAAGGAAAATGATAATTCTCCTTCCCAAGGGTATCGATGGATATGTCATGATAAACAATGCTCAGGAGAAAGGGAAGACCAATCTCAATCTCATCCTCCTTGTTAGTGTCCTAAATGGGACCCTATGTTCCCAAGAAACATGGGTTCGGGTATGGGGACAGATACCTCACTTTTTGAAACAGGGTGTGTGGGTTCGTCAGAGGTACAGATACCTCACTTTTTGAAACAGGGTGTGTGGGTTCGTCAGAGGTATAGATACCTCACTTTTTGAAACAGGGTGTGTGGGTTCATCAGAGGTATATATATATATAACCTTATAATATATTGGCCACCTAAAAATAAAGTGCTACTTGGTTTGCACTTTATGTGATAGGGAAAATCTTGTAAATCTATTCCACTCGCAATTGGTGTGAGCATGCTTGAAGTTGTGCAAGAGGAAAATAAAGCCTATGTAACAAATGGAATTGAAGGTAGCTTGGCTCAATTGAAGATCTAGAACTTAAAAAAGTGGTTGAATCTGCAAACAAGCTTCATTGTTATCATAAATATTAAATATCCATCCCAAAAGCACGGTCCACCTTTCAAAAATAGAATTTGACAAAATATGATAAAACTAATTAGTCACTATTTTCATATCCATTAATATTTCATAGAAGTTAGAATTTTTGTTTGCACTAAGAAGGATTTTCAACTTAGATTATGTGAACTGACAGCAAACTTAATGGCATAATTAACAATGTATTTAGGCTTCAAAATCATTTCTAGAATTTGATCTCACCGAAAATGAAGGTCCAAATTTCATTTAATACAATCTAGTCTTTACAGACCTGAAACCAAAGTATTCAAATCTAGACTTCTATGGATTTGAAAATTTTTATAGACCTCTACAGGGACCAGACATCTTTGTAATTTTTGGTTTACATTATGAAAGGTAGAGAAAAGGTTGGAGTGTGACCAAACATGAACAAAAGTTACAATGAGAAAGTTAGCCCGTTGTTGGATGAAGTTGATATGCTTATAGGGAACTGAGAGCAGTGAAAGATGATATCCGATTTCCCACAATTGTTGTTAGGGAAATGAAGTGTGCCAGAGTTGCTTGCAGGGATTAGCCTCCCAACAAGGCAAGGGATTTGTACATGGAATCACTCTTCGAACCTTTTACCTCATGCACACAGGATATTGACATTTTGAAAGGCAGAGAAAACCTAAAAGCGTTGAGTCTGCATACCTACATACACCAACACAAACTATATTCCACTACAAAGGAACCCTAACATTCCTGATTTTGTGGTTCCACGTATCCAATTGGACAAAAGAACCCAAATTTTGTTTGCGAAGAACCTAGTGCTTTACTCGGAGAACCCTATTCTTTTGGATGCGTTTTAGAAGAACATGGTACTTGGGGACAAGAACCCAGGACAGGTTCAAGAACCACACCGCTGGGTTCGTAAATCTGTGCAACGTAGATGGGAACACAATCAAATTGAGGAGCAACGATTTCCCATTTCCCTTTTTCAATACAGATGTAATCTACAATGTCAACTTCCAAGGGGCTATTGGGACCACCTTCCCCAAGGTTCTCTAAAGGAATGTCCTCAAGAGTGTATCCTTGAGAAAGGTAAGGCTAGCCTCAACTTCTTTCCATAGACTCATCCTCTCCAACATGTGTTGTCAAAGTCATCTTTTTCATCATGTTGACCTAAGGAGAACTCATTATTTAGATTCTCAAGGACCTCTCCAACCTTTTCATCTTCATGGTCATCTTGATCATTCAATTGATCACATTCTATGGGGCTTTGTGATTGATTATAATATTTTTTATTGATAAGGTCAGCCAAAATGTTAAAAGCATAGGTTTGGCTAGAAAATTAAGAGAGATGACTAAGATCCTTCTCATAGGCATACATTATTGTCTAGAGCTGCTTTTGTTTTGTCCCATGAAACCTGAGCATGAATTTTTTATCCGTGTTCTATAACAAATCTTAATAAAGCTCACCATATTAGTTCACATATTTTTGTAGTTCCTAAAGGTCTTGATCATTGAGTTTTTCAAATGGAGAACCAAGGATAATTTTCTTTTGACAATAATCCATTTTTCATGATTTTGCATATTAGGATTAAATTGGAGTCGCCATGGTGACTTAAAATGCCTTGATAGATGCTTGCTTCACCCTACAAGCATTAAATTTGAAGTTTGATGAAGAACTAGGGCTTCGTTCTTCCAATGGAGTCGCCAAATGATATACCAATAATGTCATATGGAGAAAAAGGCACACGTCTCTTATCCCTGGCAATGGTGCCAAAATGTTACTGCTCAAACTAGCAAAGTCCTAGGAGGGGTTCCTACAGAGCAACTACTAGGTCGAGGGCAACAATGGAGCGAAAGACCACTATCACCTCAACTAAGGCTCCCTACTCTTTACAGAATTTCATCGATGGGAGGAGTACTGATATATGAGGAATCACTAAAATATATAGTCAATGATAAGATAAGGACATGATCCCTAGGTCTATTCACAAGAGAGACAAAATTAGATGGGTTGCTTGCTTTAGAGGCAAGGTGATAGGCTCTCTAGAAAGGCTAAGAGGATCTTTAGGGCTAGGGTTTGAGAGTATGTCTTGTCAAGAAGGTTCCTAGACCTAGATATCTTTATGAAAACTTGGCTTCTATGTTGGTATTTTTGGAATTGGAGTTATTAGGCTGCGGGGCCACACGAGGCCAAGCGGACCCAAAATTAGGTAAGGAAGTGGAATTTTTCACTCAAGAAGGGGCTTGACCTAATTGTGGAAGAGAAGAGAATCAATGGAAAAATTTGCTTGGAATAGAGTGCAATAATCCAAATGAGGTCACTAGCGAAGGGAAACTTAGGGCAAGAGGCAATCCTTTGGGCTAGGGTTGGCAATATCTTGAGATCCCACTGTCATAATTTCTAAAGAAAACACTAGCAAAGTAGAGGACAAGAGATTGAAGTCTTTCGATGGCTAGAAAATGAGATGATTGATGTCCTAGGTGACCTATGGAGGCTAGGCCTAGAAAAAGATGGAAAGGTAAGAGGAATAAGCTTTGAAAGTGATCACCTATGGAGAATTAGTGCCTTGTCCTTTGGGAGAGTTAGAGTCAAGGGGAATTTATTGTTTGGAAAGAATTTACCCAATCAAGGAGGTATTCAAGCAACTTCGCATGGCATTAGGGCATGAGAGCAACTACTTGAAATATTTATACTTCAATGTGCAATAATTGATGACTTATTTAGAAGATTTAACATAAACTATCTCTAGGAACATTCACACATTCATACATGGCCCATGACATGATGAAATGCTATAAAATGTCACAATTTCCACTAATTCATATAGAACGACAATAAATTCCAGACTTGTATAGCAAAAATCCTAGCAACATTCATGTGACAAAATTAAATAACAAGAATAAGCATGAAAATAACACTTACATGTATAAATGAGTATATTCAATCATCAAATTATGCCAATAATGAAGCTCTAGGATAAGACAAAGATATCCAAACATCAAAATTCGTCCATAACATCCAAACTCATCCTCCAAAAGAGATAGCAAAAATCTTACAAAAGATAATAACCCAATCCTAGTGATGATGAATGAGAGAGAATACCTCTCTTCTATTTATACAATCCTACAAGGGATTCGAATGGCCTTAAAATGCCCCAGGAATAAAATAATGTGCACAATAACAGTTCTTTTGGTAACAAGTCCACCAAATAGCTCAATAATACAATAATAAGCCTCTCATGAGGGTTGAATGATCAATAAAGTGGGTCGTTGGGCATGTGAGGAGGCTAATGAAGTCTAAGGGGTGCCATGATGTAGAAATGGACTGCAAACATAGTGGACAAGGGGTTGGCCCCTTGTTTTCCAAGCAAAAACTTGTGGTGCTCCCAAGTGGGTATGGGGGCACAAGGACCATCCTCATGGGTCTCCATATGGATTAAAAATTCCTGTAGACCATCTGTGAGGGCTAGGATGATGACATAAGCCCTCCCTCTACAACAGGAGAGATTCTTTGGACCCTGGAACATCTACAAAGTGTATGGTGCAACTGTGGAGCCAGCTAGGCATGGTGGACTAGGTACATCATCCTAATCCAAAGGTGGAACAAGAGCAATCAACGAGCGGTGCTTGGGATCCATGAAGTACTCTCTATTATCATGGAGGTCCATGGCTCTCAACACTCACCCTACAAGTGTTAGTGTGGCCCTCTGGAGTGTTGGGACTCGTATAGGGAGACCAAGTCCCAAATGAGACCCACTAGTAATCCTACATAAGATCCAATGTGTCCCCTTGCCCTCCAATACAACAAATCATTAGAATAATTAAGTAAAAGAGTTTACAAATCATGGATTCAATGGGGCATTTCATGGTGGCATGCCCTTCCATAGTGGGCTTTGGCATGTACAATTGTCTCCAAGCTCAATAAGGGTTTAACCAAGGGCCCTATTAGGTGGTTTCGGCCTTTAAAGGGGGTGACACATCCATGGTGCATCCATCAAGTGGAAGGCGGCAAGTGATGTAATAATGGAACAGAGTGGGGGTTAAGGGAAGGATCCAGGCCACATGTTACGAGACAAAGGGTAGTTGTAATGAGGGAAGCCCACACTTGGGTATATGAGTATAGGGGGAGAAATCATGGTATATAAGTTACCCTGGCCTTTGTTTTTCCACCCTTCTTCATATGCCTTTTACCTTTTATTGATTTTTTTTCTTAACTACTTGGGGCTCTAGGGAATGAGAGCATGATGTGTGCTATATAGCAATGGATACTACCTTTTAAGGTGGCGCATTTCATTGCCCACCAAGGGTTGGGACAATCATGGGTTCCTTAATGTGGGATGGGACTCATTTAGGGCCCATAAGAACTAGGGTGATGGCCATATATGAGGGGTGGAGCTTATGTTTGGTTGTAGAGCTTATGTTTGGTTTTGCCCATGTGCTAATTTTGTATGTCTTGTCCATCTTTTGCATTTTGTGGGTACATCTTCTTACTGATAATTGCCAGATTATGCTTTTTCGTTTCTTTTTAGTTGCATTAACCTTTGGCACATCATTCCAGGCCCGACCCAAGGTGTGGGCAAGGGGAAGGGGTGGCTAACCCTATGTGGACCTAGTCGATAGATGTGGACCCGGATAGGGAAAATGATGAATGAGATCAAAATTAGTGGAAGGGGGTGATGTATATGTTGTCGAGAAGCGAGACCAAGAAACCAAAATTAGGATTTCCATGTAGTGCCAACGTTAAAGCTAGTGGCCAGTAAAGGAGATCCCACAGAACTAGGATATAAAGCTAAACATCAAATCGGGTAGAGGAGACAAGAGCACAGACCTGACACATTCTTTTTTCCGAATCCCCCCACCAATCCATGCCACAAAGCACCCATGAAAAGTAAACGAAATTACTCAACCAAACCAATGAAAAGTCATACCTTTGGGGTTGAGAGGCCCACCTTCAAACATACATTCATAACAGATGGGCGAGGGACTACAAGGTTGGCTCAGGTGGTAGACACAATGGGACATCAAGTTATCTAGTGGTTGCAAGGGGTTGTTGGCTACCGGTTGAGGACCATCTAGGACAAAAAACTTCTCCTATGCATACTACCCACAAGGGGTGGGTAACAAGGCTGAGATCAAGTAGTGATCAAGGCAGGCTAAGATCAATTGTAGAAGCTAAGATTAGAGAAAAATGGCCTAGCACTTTCTTAGATACATATTGTTGCTTGCAGTAGCAGCGTGAATTGTAGTCGATCCATTTTCTCAAGAACAATCATTAAAATACCACAACAAAGAAATCAAGTTTTCCCTTTTAGGTTTCCTAGGTAAAACATGTGCGTCAATTTTGTGTGCATGTGTTTTTATCTCTAGTGTTTTTCAGTTGCTCACAGATTGTTAAGAGACTCTGTATCTTGGTGAAAGTAAATTTGGTTTCACTTTTCAGTTGCCTTGTTTTCAATAATTCATTGAAGTAGTTGCAGAATTTCAAGAAAATTAACAAACCTAAAAATCCAAACCAAAAAACTAGTTGACCATAAAATACATAAATATACAAATTTCAAAAAGCACACATATTCATGTGCATCCATGTGAATCAAAACCATTGTACACAACTATGCAAACTTTCTCATATATATAGCTAGTAAGGGCGCATATAACCAAAATAGCATAGAGTCCAATCCATCTCTGAACCATAAAATACATCAACAAAGAGCTTCTAGATGGCCTCTGGAGTGCAAAAAACAATCATGTTATAACAAATACCTACATATCATCAAAATAATTGCCTTTATTGGTATCCTCGTTATCCGTATCATCCTCTAGACATTAAAATAAGATAGAAAAAACTTAACATGTCAAATCAAGATTTTGCTCGAGTGATGGGTACATTTTTACTAAGGTCGTGACAAAGGAGTTCAACAATCAATGCAACCAAAATTGAGGTACATAGAGGGCTTGGTGCTCTTGATTAAGTGTCAGTTCCATACACTCATACATGACGAACTCTAATCCCCCCAATCTTGATATCCTAAAAATTATTACATCTATTGTATTTTGAGTGGGACCTAAAATTCTACTTTCTCTATACAAAATCCAATGAAGTTGGAACAACTCTCGAACATTCTGAAATAATTAATGGTAATGTTAAAAATTTATGTAGAAGTGATAGATTTAACACAACCATTAATTGCATAAGCATTAGTAAGGCCTTAAAGGTTGAATATTAGGCTCCCCCACTCATAAATTATTACTTTCTTTTAAAAAAATTGCATTCCAAGGTTCCTTGGTCACATTGTACAAAACCGGCCGGTTTGGTGGAAAAAGGTCGATCGGGTACTGAACTGGCCTTTTCAAATCCCTAGGAGTGGTTCTGGTCTTTTCCAATCTCTAGGAGTGGTTCAGACCAGTTTTTGCTTGAAAATGATCGGACCAGCCAGTTCAGTCCAGCCTAGTCTAGTTCCTATAAAAAATTTAGCATTGTAATTGAAGCAAAGGTTGTTTTACTACTCAAAATAAGATTTTTGAGTTCTAGTTTATGCATGATAAAAAAATTCCTATAGGGATGTGTTGTGGCCAGCAACACCCCCCCTTTTTCATTTAAGTGTTTGTCCAAAATACTAAATGAATGGGGACCCTTAGTTTAATTTTGAGAAAAATCAAGTTTTCCTTTCTTCAAAATAAGGTTACCATCGTAAGCTTAGAGAGGTCTTTCGAATATTTTTTAACCTAAGTCTACGATAAGGTAAAGGTCTTTAAAAATTGCATTGCAAAAAAGGATAAGAAATGCCTTCATTCTCCTATAATATTGGTATGTGCAAGACCCCCGTGTTAAGCATAACATCGCATCACAGTAAAGTAATGCTCACAATGAAAAACCTCAAGATCTGCCGATCTGTGATAACACTGATCACAAGATCGCATATCGCAGAAATAAACTGGCAATACTTGACAAACATTAAACTTCTGCGACCTGCGATGTTACAACCTGCGATGTTGCGATCGCCATGATGGCGCAATCTGCGATCTTGCGATTTGCGACTAGCGCGATTTGCGATGGCACGATCTTCAATGTTACGTAAGCAAATCATGAATCATTTAATCACGAATCCTTCGGGCACACCATTCAAAGAAAAGCCACTTACCATAATCTGACCCCAGATCATGCGCTTTTAATGATAGTAAAGGGATTAGTTGTCAGTTATTAAATGAAATGAAGACGCGTGCTTTTGTAAAGAATTATTTCACGTAAAGTGGCATATTTGATATATCTGTTGCATTTAAAACTCTCCCATCACCTTTCTCAATCAGTCATTTCCACTTCACTCGTAATCTGTAGGAACGAAGAGTTAAGAAGATTCAAAGCCGAAGGCGGGAGCAAATGGGAAAGAAACATAAAGCCCAAGGCTCCGAGATGAAGGAAAAGAC
Source organism: Pinus taeda (assembly GCA_000404065.3). NCBI lineage: Eukaryota > Viridiplantae > Streptophyta > Pinopsida > Pinales > Pinaceae > Pinus > Pinus taeda. The sequence continues at coordinate 31,598 of APFE030988016.1, forward strand.
AAAGGAGATGGCGCCTTTGTATACAGACACTGCATGCAACAAGGACGCAGGAATTTCGACAAGGGAAGGCATGTATAGGCTGCTGGAGGAAGAAAATCCTAAAGTAATGAAGGTTGATAGCGCCGCGGGCTCACAAAACTCTTCCGAGGCATCCTTAGAGGAGCTGGCATGTTCATTTCTTCACCGAATAGCAGCTAGACCGAAAATTTTTCCGTATACAGATATGATCAGGTGGATACTTGACAATGCAGAGTTACAAGGCAGACAATTCAAAATTCAGGGACATGGGCTCATAGGATCATTCGCCGCGCAAGGCTTAAAGCTTATGTATCATCTTCCTGAACCTCAGACGACCTACAACGCGCAGTTTGTCAAGAAATTTGCAGCAGAGAACCCAAACCTGGCAGAAACCACTAAAGAATGGACCAGAAGAGAGGAGCCGCTAAAAAAGGAC